>CM050169.1:138162331-138307554 GCA_027410445.1 Discoglossus pictus
GCTTTGGAAACAAACACTTTGTACATTTGATTTTAAGCTCAAAAACCAGGCCCTCCATTCTTTGCAATGTGTTAATTTTCTTTTGCCATGTACTTAACCCCTGTATAGCATTACCGTTTTTTTTTTTTGCGTGAGACAAATAAAAGATAATAATAATGATAATAATATTCAAGGTCAGGAACTGGAACTATCCTTCATTGATACTGTCACATATACTTTCCTTATGGTGTATTTTGTACTTAATTTTAGCAATTTCCTGGTTAACTTGTTTATGGGCTAATTGTCATGATTGTTTTTCAAATACAATTTGCAGTGACAGTTACTGGAAGTGGAAATGTTACAATCATATTACAAGCTCTACAGAACAATATCAACGTTGGCAATTGGTCATCAGGAAATGAAAGCTGCTCTGGAAGTCCCTTATTTATTGATCAGCTGCAAAATACATCAGTAAATGCAAAATGGAGCTCACCAGATACAGTAGGCGAAGTTGTAATAAGGTAAGTGTCCAATTATTCCTTTTATTATTTCATGAACGCACATTAGCTGATTTAGCGTGACATATTAATCATTCAACTCATCCAACATATTTTATTAAATCCCAAAGCATCTCTTTTCATCTTTTTTAGATGTTTTTATATTGTTTTAGAAGAAAGAGGAACATTTAAAGGGTGAACTTTTTAATGATGCATATTACTTATAGCAACACATCTAGATATATTCTGTTGGAGGATTGTAAATTATAGTTTAAGGCAAATTTTATTCACATTTATTCATATTTCTAAGAAACGGTAGTCTTGTGATGCTTAAATAGGTTGACTCGCTTCATAATATTTTATTCAAAGTTACAATATATGTCACAAAAATAAACTGAATACGCACTGTACAAAGTGTATTAATTACACATCCATTAGAGATACTAGACTACATCAGATGGAGCTGTTAGTTTTGTCACTTGAAGTTTAGTTCAGAGTTTATTCTGAAATTAAACACATCTAGATCCTCGTGAAAAATGTTGTTTTTACCGTCTTTAGTATAACAAAAGCCAATAGCTCTTATGCGTTGTAAATCTTTCCTACAATTATCTATGTTTTTGTCCTCTCATATTGTAAAGGTCTACTTCTGTAATTATTATAGAATGAGACAAAATTCAGATGTTTTTTTATCAAAGCCACAAATTGTTATTATGTGACAAATGGCACCACTGGCATGTCATGCTATGTTTTAGTTATCGTGACTGTACTAAAATGTCTAATGCTTATGGAATTACTCAATAACATACTAATATACTAATGATCTCTTACTTGAGTAGCACTTTAGTATACAATCTAATACATCTTCATGTTAGTTGTATCTATGTGACTACACCCTAAGAACTTTGTAGAAATCTGGTAGATACATTTACAACATGGATATATAGTTTGATAGATGGGGACCACCTAATAATATTTCAACTTGCTGCATAACAGCTATAAAACTCATGTCACTGTGCACTGCTACACAATAAGATCTTGCACTTTAGCCATTTTGTTTATCTAATTTTGTAATCTAATTTTTATGTGAACCATATCACAAAGCACTTGTAGTTCATGACAATAGTTTTGAAATGTATACTCAAGTGTGTTATCATTACATGTCAGTCACATTAGTATTTTCCAAATAGTTATTATTTACCATAAAAAAGTAAACCGATTTTAACATGTGAATGTTTTTTACAGTGCGCACATAAGCAATGGGTCAGATGTCTTCTTGTACCAAAAAACATTGACCTCAAGTGAGTATATTGTATAAAACTGTCTTTATTTATTAAAAAGTCATTTATTTTTATCTGTAATAAAGTGATACAAGAGCATTAACATTTTGCTATAAATTGTACCAGCCCTTTAGTTCTTAATAAAATGTCAATATGTTATTTCATGACACAGTATGGCAATTAATACAATAGTATGCTAATTAGTGGCATGGTGTGCTGTATAGTTTGCAAATAATCTTCTGTAGTGGCCAAAAATTGATCTACCCCTGAATTAACATATATTTTTTTGTCCTTAGATCACTGATTTCCAGTGTATATTCCAAGATACCAGTAATGTGTATAGTGTTTTAAATTCTTTAAGAGGAACTCATAAGCACACATTTTAGAATTCACTATTTCAGACAAAATAGGTTACCATTTCACTTGGTTATATTATAGTGTAGGATACCATGGGCCTCATTCAATTGCGATTTGGCCAAATGAATAGGGCTCTATATAAGCATAGAGCATATTTTTTTACAGAAGTTTTTAGTTAGTGAAGACCTTGCTTTTGGATAGAAGTTCACTAACTAAAAACTTCTGTAAAAAATTATGCTCTGTGCTTATATAGAGCCCTATTCAATTTGCCAAATCGCATTTTGAATGAGGCCCCATGTACTTACTGTATTCTAATATATTATGAGAGAAAAACAGTAATAAGGTAAAATATTTTGAAACACTAGAATTACATAAAATGATCTGATGCTTAGAAAAAATATATATCAGCATCCAAATGCAGCATTTTATAGTCTCAGATACAACCTCATAAATATTAAAAAAAAAAGTGTAATGTGCAACCAATCACAGGCTGATGAGGAAAAGTAATTTACGCCACCGAAGTCACTACTAGAAGTAAATTAATCTTCCATAGAAATGAAAAAATCTGACTAGTAGAGCAGCAATGTATTAGCTGTAACTGGCTGAAAAAATAAGTGCAATACGGGAGGGTAGATCTGTTGACTGATAGAGCTAACTGGTGTAAATTAAAGTTAATAGTAATAGACAATATATATTTTGGCAGAGCTAAGTGAGCTACTTATGATATCTGGTAGGTCATATTCATAAATAGGGGATGAGCAACTGCAGGTGCAGTAGGTGCTACTGGAAGCAGCCTGGTGTAAAGGGGGCATCTTAATTTAGCAGGGGACTGGTAAACATTTGCTTTATTTATTCACTTTTATATCGACCCCCTAATTGTACCTACCATCTATATGTATGTATGTATGTAAATGTGTGTATAGTATTCCCAGAGTATTCCCAATGTATGTATGTGTGTGAATATATATATATATATATATATATATATATATATATATATATATATATATATATATATATGAGAGAGAGAGAATAAAAGAAAGAGCCTTTTTTTATTTAAATAGATGCAATCTAAACGTACTAGGTGCTATATTGATCCTGGGAATCTTAAAACTAATGTGAACTTCATTTTTTTTCTTATTTTTTTCAATTTAGTTGGAACTACTGTTTCTCCTTCTAATTGGACCACATCTAATACCAACACAACTAAAGGTTTGTTGATTCAGCATGTTGTTATAAAATGTATTTAATATGTGTACTTTCAGGAAGATTTATGAAAATCTAACAACTAAATGTATTATTTTACACAGAAAGTTAACACATTACTTACTGATGCACTATGGGGTTCCTACTATTTAGATCCCACTGTTTTGATCATTGAATTTTATGGTCCCACCACTTGTTACAAATTAACTAGGCTTTAAAATATCTTTCATCATTTAAATGTTTCTTATATTAGCTTTTAGTTGTTCTTATATTTGGGTTGTTACCAAAATTGATAAAAGTGCATCTAAATTGAATCTATGGATTCCTATTTCTTTTGTTTAACGCATTTTCAAATAAAAAGTGTACAAATTATTTATTTATGCAGCTAATAATTTCTTGACTAATTAGTTAGTATTTTTTTTTTTATTACTAATTATGATTAAACTGACAGCCTGGCAGCCTGTAAGCTTCAGGCATCAATCCCTCACAACTTTTATTTTCCTATGTGTTCTAATAGCTATTGTGAGAATATAAAGGAATTTTATGGGTAGTGCCCAGGTTTAATCTTTCCACTCTATATATTCTGTAGAGTCTATCTATCAATGTATATACGATACAGATTAAGCAAGGTGTTTATGTCTTTAATATATGTCTTTAATATATAATACTATAGTAGTGATGTCAGAATGGTAGAGTTATATGACTTTGATGTGTAAGTTTGTTTGTTCTGTCATTTATAAATAAGTTAATGTTCTGTATATTATTAGAATATTACTATAGCATCATATCTATATTCTAACTAAATGCATTATTTTTCATTTCAGCACCAGGCACATCACTTCCCCAACAAAACACTACAGGTTAGTTGCAATATGTTATCTACATTTTATTGTCATAAATCCATAAGCTGGATAATAGCAGTGTTATATGAGACTGTCAGACGTATGGAATGAATAATGACCAGAATAAAAGCACATTTGCTTGTCCCTGCTAAGGTTCCCAGAGTACAGTGTAATAACTTTATTTCTTGGAATTCTGAGCAGGAAACAAGATCACATGTTTTAGACATTCAAATGTACTATTATTATACTAGATAAATATACATATATATATATATATATATATATATATATATATATATATATATATATATATATATAGTAAATGGTGCTGTCATGCTCAAGAACATAGGAAGAAATCAAGATTTCATCATGGGAAAGAAATAAAGAACTTTATCATTGGAAAGCAAACAATACCATCAAAAAAGAGTAAAAGTTTACTTTTCAATTATTAATTTCCTGCATAGAAAATGATTGCCTAACAAGCTGTAAATAGAATAGATCAGTACTTGTTGCATCTGTAAAAGATAATGAGCAATTAAACAAAAGACCTATTTGTAAAAGTATACTTCACTAAATGTATTGATAACTTTTTTCTTTTTTCTTTCATTATCAGCCATTACTGTCGCTCAAACTACAAATACTGGAACTGCAAAACATCACAGTTCTATGTTCCTGGCTCTAATCCAGACAGTCGGTCTACTATTTATTTCCAGCAAAATCTTATCATAAGGGCAACCCATGGAAGAACGTTTTTGTTAACTCTCACCTGGAATTTCTATGGACATATTCAAATTTTACAAATGTTTAATTCTAATAAGGTGATGATAAGGTGTATAAGGATGGAAGCAGCAATACTAGATATTTGCTCATAATGGATTAACATATAAATATTGTTTTTACGAAAATAAAACTTCTGAAGACATTTTTTTCATTGTATAATAATTCATAATTTAAAGTACATTTCATATCGGAAATTATATGTTATTAAATATAGAGTAGGTTATTATTGTTAATGAACATATTTTAAGGAGTAGAATAAGACTGTGACCTTAAAGGATCATTGCATTTCCATAATTACTGCATGCTCTTTTAAAGATCTAGACTTGATAATGAACAAAATGTTTCGGAAAAAAAATAATACAATAACTGTTAACTGTTATTATTATTTTCTGTGGACGGACATTGACCTTTTGGGCTGCATAATGAAACTGATTTCCACTCTGAAAGAGGCCTCATAAACTGATTCGATTTCCATAAGCCCTTTTTAAAAACACTGGCCTATAGGATTGTCACATTTGAATAATTAATATTTTTGCTCTTTATTTATAAAGCACCAATGTTCAATTTAAAACTGAAGCAGTTTAAAAGCTTATCTGCATTTAAGGACCCCTCCATCTACAGAAGAAGAAAAGCAGGAACAAAATTGCTTCCATGACTATAATGAAGTAATAATTAATACATTAAAGAATTAATATATTTTGTTGGATTTCTAAAAGCATTTTCGCATAGTTTTTCAGAATATGGGACCACAGTGGTTCTTTAAGATACTCACTGTGAACTTTTGTAAATATATTTCAACCTGCCAAGTTTATTGGCATAATTATAAAACGTGTATATATATATATATATATATATATATATATATATATATATGCATAAACTAGGTCATACGCAATGTTTATGGCTGACTATTACACATTCTGATAATTAAAGAAAATGTTGGACGGGGATCCATTCATACAGTAAAGACCAAAAGTTATTTTGATGATGGAAGTTAACCTATGCATTAATGTTTTTATCAAATATTCTTCATTACATCTTTCAAAATGTTTTTCTACCCAATTCAAAAATACAGATCAGTCTAGACATATGTTGTAGTTAATGCCAATAAAACACCAACTTACATTTTTTTGTAGATGAGGGACAGAGCTTCCAAAATCCCAAAAGTTTCTTCTTCAATTGTCTTCTACTTGAAGAAGGTTAATTTTGTGAAGAGTAACTTATTTCAGCATGTCCTCCCTGTAGAATAACTCTCTTGTAATTTAAATCATTTTGCCATTTATCTATGATGATTTTTTTAGTTAGTTCTTTTAAATGTGTTACAAGTTACCATTCACCATTCTTACCAACCTTTATAAAAATAATGGGACAATAAAAAATGACCCCAAATATAAACATCACTGGAAGAGGAACTTGAAATTGTTCCTCATAACATAGTCACAACAGCCTAAAGGTCTAACAACATAATGTAATCACAGTAAACATCCCACAAGTTAGTCTCAGGTTGTACGTTTGTAGATCATAAAATGTTTTATGGCACTTTAGTAGATTTCCATACAGTAATACTTGGTTGCATGTGTTACCTAGTTTGTACATATGTGGTTTACAAGTATATCTGTTATTTTTCCTTATATGTATATGCTATATTAAGTGAACTTTGGTGGGAAGACTGGAAGCCCATGCTGTCCAGGTATGATCACTGAAAAAAACTTGATAATATGAAACGGTACTGTTCAGTATTTCTCAACTCCAGTCCTTGAGAATTATTAAAAGACCACATTTCTTACTTGAGCACAGGAGGGTAACCAGTGACCCAGTCATTCTGATTCACCCACTTTGGCTCTGGCAGGGTTAGTTTTATAAACTGTCCTTAAGAACTGTAGTTGAGAAACCCTATTGCAGAATATAGAAGCACTTACTAAATATGGAACGTGTGCAGTAATATATTTTCTAACAGATTAAAATATATCAGGACTTTGTAAATTAAAATATAAAATTATATTTTGTTAAGAAATGCATGTACAATATGCATCTTTAATTTAATAAAGATATAACATCTTTATACTTTGTGTTGTTGTCTTTTTACTGCTTCTTTCTTTGGCATATTATCCAGATTCCACCAAGATTGTAACACGTTATATTACCATCCGGAGACATATGCAGCCTTATTAAATTGCAATTCGGCCAATTGAATAGGGGCCTCAATCAATTGCAATTTGGCGAATTGAATAGGGGTCTAAATAAGCACATAGCATATTTTTTTTTAATAAGTTTTTAGTTAGCGAAAACCTTGCTTTTGGATAGATGCTTACTAACTAAAAACTTCTTTAAAAAATATATGTTATGTGCTTATTTAGAGCCCTATTCAATTGGCCAAATTGCAATTGAATGAGGGCCTAGGGCTCTATTTAAGCACATAGGGCCTCATTCTATTATTGGCCGTAAATCGGCCGTAAGGCTGCGATTCCTTGCGGGGGTTCTGTTAACTCACGATTCTATTATACGGCCCCGCAAGGATCTCCCCTTACGGCCGGCCGCATATCTTGGAACCGGCCGTAAGCTCTGAAATCTAAAAACGCAAAAATAAATTCAAGCCTGCACTGTACAGCTCTGTAAATGCTAGGGATCATATTGGGGGACATGAGGATTAAAAGTAACCCCCTCTCAAGCTTGCACATCAGCCCAAACCCGAGTTCAAATTAACTGTTTATTTTCCGGCTGCGGCGTGGGCGGGTCTGAAGTGCTCCAAGCACTCTGGACCTTTTACATGTATATTTTATGTATATTAAAAATAAAATATTTTACGGATTTGAGTATAGGATAATTATGTGCTATTTTTTCTAACACCTAAAATCCCTTTATAGTCTTCTCAAAGTGCAGGATGGCTTTATTTGAGCTATTTTATGTGCTTAATTGGTGCTAGCGGGACCTCTTTCCTGCAAGTAAGCTGCGGCTCGTTTTTAGCCTTGCAGAGAGGTTTCCCGGAGCAATTGAATTGCAAATAGGAATTTCTTACGGCCGAAACTCTTGCGGCCGTTTTAGATCAAAGGCTTTCCTCCGGCCCGAGCGGCTGCAAGGGATAGCAAGGCGCCGGCCGCAAGCCAGCCGGAGCCCCCGGCCGGAAGGGAATAGAATAGCCGAATAGCTTGCGGCCGGTCCTTGCGGCCCCGCAACGGCTGCGGCTGCTAATAGAATGAGGCCCATACTTTTTTGTTACAGAAGTTTCTGTTAAAAAATATGCATGGTGCTTAAATAGAGCCCTATTCAATTGGCCGAATTGCAATTTAATAAGGCTGATGGTCACTGCTGACTGTTTCTCTCTGACATTACATTGCAGTTTCCACTTTTCTTTTGCACCTGACCAATGCTCAAAAAAAGTTAAAAGAACAGAAGACATAGATACAAAAACATCAGTTATTGATATAAGAAAAGCAATGTCTCCTTGCCTATTAATTATGTAGGAATATGTAGACACTTCAGTATTATGTTAAAAGATTTTAAACCTCTCCAATTTTGGGAAACAAGGATCAGAGTTCTAATACTCCACACAATATATTACACATAAATATAGGCTTGATTTTCTTTGAAAAAACCCCAATATGTACTAGTATATATGTGTGATAACAGACACACATATATTCTGCAGAATATACAAACACATATACATACATACTGCAGAGCAGACAAGCTAATTCTAAGTACAAGTAGAACCAATACATTCAATAACAGGGTCCTCACAACCTTCCATATCAGTTGATTGTTCTCTAAATGTAATTGTAACTACTGTCAACTACATAGCGCTGCATAAAATGTTGGCACATTATAAATACAGAACAATAATAATATGCTAATGACCATGCTTACAACTAGTGATGAACTTTGATGGGTTGTCTGATAGCACATTTGCCATGGGGAACACAATACTGTAAAAAAAGGGTCCAGTATTAGGAGGCCACAGTGACTGATCAAGGAAAGTCTAAGATCTGATTAGTATATAACTTGAAATATATGTAAATGAATATTTTAAATCTACAATGTAGTACAGACATTCTTCCTTGGGGCAACATGTCCTGGACTACATTACTTATATGGAATGTACAATATAAAACTGAAATCTATCGTCATGTCTTTAGCTGCTTACAAGATTATATATTTTAAATCATAAACGGCATGTTTTACATATATTAATTAAGTAGTGTGTTTGCAAAGATATGGTTTTGAAATGTCTATGCTTTTAAGACCAACAATGAGTTTAATTTGATAGCTCATAGACAAATTAAACTTGGAGTTATGTCTGAATATTGTTTTAACAGCTTGAACTCCTGTTGGGACTTCTTGTTACTTACTGCATCAAGCAAAGAGTGGGTAATAGGATCTATGGAGCTGTTTGTCTAAAGAAGTGCAGCTCTGTTACTGGATATGGAGACTGCATGTGTGAATTTTGGTTGTTAGATTGCTTTATCTCAGCCACAACAGCTCTGACATTATAATCTCTTAATAAAGCCCTGCTATTTGGTAAAATAATTGATAAATTTAAGCTTTTTTGTATCTGACTCACCTGCATTTCTAGTAAATATTTTTCACCTCTTTTCATGTTTTTTCAAAGCTCTTTTAAATTAATTCTAGTAAATACTGTATGTGAAATTCATAACCCGACTCTTCCAATGGTTTTATAAACTTCATCATAAAATTATATTTCTGAAAAAGAGGAATGTGAGAACAAGAGATCAAGGTTAGAAGTAGGATTATGGACAGCCTAGGAACTGCCTAGCTGAAAGATTGATACTGTAGATATATAGCCTCCCATTACGAATCTTAGAAATGTCACAAGAAATAGTCCATTATACTAAACTGCAGTGTTCCTTCGGGGCTTTGCTTTATACTGCATTAACCTGCAGACAGCTGCCCCAGTAACTTCCCAATAGCCTCTCTAGAGGAATAGTCCAATGGTCTTCACGACGAGGCTCCTAATAAGCCTGCTATTGACCCACAGGAAGGGAAAAAGGGGTGTAGTTGAAGGCTAGTTCAAAAGACATGGCTTGGCCTAACCATCTGTCACAGACATAAGATGTGCATGCCCGCTGAACCTTGGGCACCCATTGCTGAACATTAGGTGCTCACTGAAGTCTAATCTTGTAACGTTCCATGTCCTACCTCAACAGCTCATCAGAAATCAGAGACCAAGATACCTTTTAATATAGGAGATCCTATCAATTTGGGCCTCAGCACTTTTATCAGAATTCTCCTAACTTGGTCAGATAAACTGCAACTAGTGGCAATAAAGTCAGCAGGAGACTCTATAAAATCATGCAGGCTACTTTTGTCTCTACACTATGTACTACTGACAGCCATCATGAAAGCTATTTATCTCAAAGGCATCTTGTCAGTGCCTAGTAGAGGACTTACAATGGCATCAAGGCATGTTATATTTTCACTGTATGCCTTATCAATAATGTGTTGCATTATCTGTTTGTTTACATGCTTCTATTTTTGTTAGTATATTGCCCTTTTTCATATCATAGAATAACCATGTAGCAAAGTTTATTATCACTCTCTTCTGAATTATATGATAGCATGCAACAATAGCCAACAATCACAAATTTGGCTGTGGGTGTTTTTTAATAAATGTTTACATGGATTCTATTGACTTTAGCTCACAAATACCAACCTCAAGGCTGAACTCGTAAACCCTACCTTTTTAAGTTTGATTTCAAAGGGCGGGATCATATGATCTGACAATATTTGAACAAGGCCATCATTTACTTACTCCTGAGACAGTCATCATGACGTCAGAAAAACATGGAAGTTACACGTAACCTGCAATCGGATACAAAGAATTAATTTGCGTCAATAAGTAAAATTACCTGATCAGGCTCGCAATCAAGCAATCTAGCACTCTATAAAATGCATTAGATAATCTGTTTTAGTGAAAGTTGTGTTTCACGATATGTTTTAACCCCTTGAGTCCCAGGATCAATATTACTCAGAAATAACGTTTAAAAATAATATTTTTTAATTGCATATTTGTGGGTTTGAGTCTGTTGTGCAATTAATTCTAATGTGTTTCCATGTCTTCCCTTGCTTTAAAAGTACAGTATTGTGTGTTTAATAGCTGTTACAGCTATTTAGTATGCATAATATTTTTGGTAGAACCTTATTTAGAGCTCATAATATTCGAGCTGTGCTAAAACCAATGGCATTCTAAGCCCGAATTTGCATCTATGGCTGGCACATAGTGATTGTGGGTGGGGAAATCGTAATCGGAATGCAAAAAAGCTAACAGAATCTGTGGCAATATTAAGAGCAGTTTTAAGTGTTTATAAATTTACAAATTGGGCAATAGAATAGGGCCTAATGTATCATAGAATCGTTGCAGGAGGATGATAATTCCAGAATAGTAATGATAGTTATTCTAACAGGAATGAATATACCTTCAATCCTCAACTGATTTTGTTTAATTTATTACCCAGTTTACTAGTTCTATACCACCCCAGGTTTTATAGCACATGATGTATTAAACATGTAGCGCTTATCAGTTTCATCCCCTCTTGTAGTTCCTATGGTCAGCACTAAAAGACAGGCATAGTTAGTTTGGGGAAAACAAGAAAAAGGTGGGTTGTATGCAACAATATCTGCTTCTAATCCTCAACTGGTGCCATTGGATTAATGAAAGTAATATCTGCTTTGTTTATACCACTCAATGACAGTACAGCAAGGGACATATTATTATAGATGTAGAATTCAGCAGTTCATATTCGGTTCTCTTTAGCTTTAAAAGGCACATATAGTTGGAACAGAAAAATTTGAAAAAGGAGGAACCCACCCTAATTATTTCTGCTATGTGCTTATGTATTATGTAATCCAATTTTAATATATATGTATTGTCACTGTACCAATTTTGCAACAATTTCTGTGATGCACATAAAGTTATCCTGAGGATTCATGTAAGCTTTTGCATAGATATAGTAGGCAAATTTTATGAGTTTATTGGAGTTTTTTTTATCCAGTGTCAAAATCACTGTTTCTCTACTTGAATATAATGAAGTTGCAGTAGATTTGCTTCATTTTACAGGACGGAGAACTCAATAATATCCTTCACCCAAGTATGTTACAAAGGGAGAATTACATTAAACTTGGATAATACACTGTTTTCATATAGTATTTATAATCGTTTTAACTAAAAGCAATTTGTAACACGAACACTTATCTGTGAAAGATAAGAAATACCTTTTATTATGATCAATTACATTCTGTGACTTTTTTTCTTTTAAATGTAAAGGACAAACTGGTAATATAATGAAATGTCAATTATTCATTAACTACATTATCTACTTCCTTTTGCCACCCCAACCTTTTATTTGGACATTGTAATCAGTTATAAATAAACATTTATGCAACAAGAGGGACACAGAACAGCCTCCAGCAAAACGGAGAAAGCAGGAGCATGATGTCCAAAACCCTCTATAACTGACTGGAAAAAAACACCTTGTTATAAATTCTACACATTCTATAAATATCGTATGCATGTAAGTGATATATTCCTATAATGGCTAGAAAGAGAAGAAACCCATCATTTATGAATACTTCAATCTATTATTCTATGAATACTTCACAGTCTCCAATTCACATATCAAATTTCAACTATTATTCTATGCAAAACCTTTCAATTCAGTTGTAATATTTCAGTGTCCTTAAAGGGACATTTAAAGCACGTTCTCTTTGTTGCATCTAAAATATGATATATTTAATAATGTGGCGCTGTGTGTTTTCTTTTTTTATTGATGGTTTAACAATAGAAGAAAACTGATTCTAATGTTTAATGCTTGCCCCTGACAGCCAATGAGCAGGGATATAGATGTAGTAGTCATACTTGTCTGCCAATAAAACCAGCAGTGCTTTGTTCACTTCCTGTTAGTTTCAATAAAGTTTAAACAGGTTTTAGTTAATTTATTTCATGCAGAACACAACTTTTGTAATGTTTAAAGCGTGCACTTAGAAACACATGGGAAAAAATCCTTCTTTTTATGAGCATGGAAACAATCTCAGGATTTAGGTGCAATATGCTAAACTTACAACATCTGATAGATTTAAGGAAATTACACAATATTGGAAAAATCACTGATGACCAGAAAAAAGTCTGGAGGTACAAATGGTCTGGAAGTACGAATGCAGTTGAGTAAGATAGGAAATGAAGCAATGGCCAATGGAGTCAGACCCAGAAGGGATATCACATGTAGAGCTATTATCTTTGAGTAATTTTGTTTGTTGCATATGAGTGTAATGACACAGTAAATTGATTTCACATCACTGGCAAAAGTTGAATTTATTTCAAGTATAGTTATTTCTGACTTTATTTATTTTTTGGTTGTTGTTTTTATAAAGTCTGTTATTTTTTTTAGTTTTTTAGAGTCCTTTAATTTAATAATACTACTATGTTTTGCAGTGGTATTATTAAATTAAAAGACTCTTTAGGACCATTTTCATTTTCTATAAATGTTTTACTTATCCATTTTCCCTTCCTCATTGTATTTGTCATATAAAGTGTACTCTTTCATAGATATAACAGACTCTCAGCTTCTGGACCAGCCTCTTTCTTTCTAATCATTCTCGTTAGTGCTGACATTTTTCATGGCTTTAATCCAAGGTCATGCCCACAGGAGGAAGGCCTTACATCACAGCTGTGATTGCTGGGCTAAAAGGAAGATAGAGGAGGCTACAAAAGATTAGAATCTCCTAATCTGGGGTCTCATTAGACTTAAGTGAAGTGCATGACAATTATTTTATGGAGGATAAAATTAATTAAGTAAGCTCATAAAAATATTTATTTAAAACTAACAAAAATGCTTAAATAGTCCCTTAAAAGAACATCTGGAGTTATGGGATAAAAAAATTTTTTGCCTGTGAACAAATTTGTAACAAATTAGCAAAATTTTCAGCTGTGGAAGCTGTTGGCAAAAAATATTTTTCAGATAAAAATGTTATTTTAGGAGACGCAGCTTTTGCCTTAAGGATGCTATGCGAATGTGTTCTACAATTTCTGCTGGCATTGACACTAAGTGAGAGTGTTTATTATCTATTCAGGAGTGAAAGGAGAGGGAGAGAGGAGTGTCTTAACTAAGTAATGGGACCTTCTCATAGTCTCAGTAAACTTGATCTGCTCTATAACATCTCCTTGTATCTTGAAAAGTAAGTATGACTATCATGTCAGCTCCCACGCACCAGTAGTATCTGATACAAAGAAGACTTTCTCTGAAACTTTTTTTACTTATGACATCCATAGCTGCTAATGTTGTTAGTATGTTACATACAGTAGTACTTCACAAGCATGTCAAGTGTTTGCTTGTTTGTTGTTTAGTTGTTCGGTTGTGTCAGTCTGATATGTGACCCTATGGACTGCAGCACGCCAGGAAAATATATGTCAGCCACTGCTCAAACTCATGTTCATTGCTTCAATGGGATCATCTATCCATTTCTGTCTCCGCCTCCAGTTCTCTGACCACTATTGAGTTTTTCAAATATGTTGACATAATGTAAGCAACACTTTCACAGTACAGTGGTCTGTTAAGCTTAACATTAGCACATTAAAGCAATTTACATTGAAGTGTGGCACAAATGAATGCCAGCACTAGACCATATCGTTGATAAATTTATGAACTGACACAATGCCACCAGTTTTATAGGAGTCAATGAGAATTTAGCAAAATTCTCAAGTAGGTGGAACTTTCTGTAGATAAATGATTCCAAAATACCCTATTCAAAGTACCTTTTCAACTAGTAAATCATATCGTTTTTAAATAATGCAAATTTGGAAGTTTATCAGGAAAAGTACTAGTAAATACATTGGCCCCATTTTAATGTCCAAATAGCAATTACATAAGCCCATAATGGAGCCTGTAAATGTTACTGATATTTAATTGGCTACATTTGGCTACTCTCATTTGATCTGCGAGTTATAGGTTGTCAAAAAGGTAACACCGTCCTATCTCCTTTGTTTCAAGGCCGCAAATGTTACCAAAGCTAAAGATGCAAAATCCATATTTAATTACAAAAATTCAACAAGCTCCCAATTTCCTTCTAAAATCAATTGCACAACAGTCACAAGCTCTCAAATCTGCAAAAAAAAATATTTTTTATTTTTGTGTTATGTCGATCCCGGGAATCAAGGAGTTAATGCATATCATGGAACCCGCATGGACTAGAACAGTTGCTTTATTGATTTTTATTGATTTCTACATTTCTGGATTGCAAATCAGACTTCTAAACACTAATTGATTGCAGTTTAAACTCCATGTTCTACTCATTTACTATTGGCTGTCTGTCTAAATTGTAACTTACAGGATTGCTTAGTTGATCATGATCATGCCCCGAAATGCTATGTACGGGTTCATGGTTTCATGTAATTTGCTGGCTTGAGTCAATCAAATGAGTGACTCAAGTATAAGCCAAGGGTGGGAAATGTGCTGCCCCCTGTGTTCCCCTTCACTCTCCTGTGTCTCTTCTCCCCTGTCCCTTCCCTGTGTCTCTTCCCCCCTACCTTATCACCCTCCTCAACCCCCCTCCTCATTCTCAACCCTTCCTCCTCAACCCCACTTCTCGTCCTCAACCTCCCTCCTCATCCTCAACCTCCCTCCTCATCCTCAACCTCCCTCCTCATCCTCCGTTCTCATCCTCAACCCCCTCATCCTCAACCCCCTCAATCTCAACCCCCTCCTCAACCTCAACTCCCCTCCATAACCTCAACCTCCCTCAATAACCTCAACCTCCCTCCATAACCTCAACCTCCGTCCTCATCCTCAACCTCCCCCATCATCCTCAACCTCCCTCCTCTTCCTCAACCTCCCTCCTCATCCTCAACCTCCCTCCTCATCCTCAACCTACCTCCTCATCCTCAACCCCCTCCTCATCCTCAACCCCATACTCAACCTCCCTCCTCATCCTCCCTCCTCAACCCCCCCTCAACCTCAACCCTCCTCCTCATCAACCCCCTCCTCACCCCCCCTCAACCTCAACCTCCCTCAACCTCAACCCCCCTAAACCTCAACCCCCCTCCTCCTCAACCCCCCCTCCTCAACCCCCCTCCTCCTCAACCCCCTCCTTCTCCACCCCCTCCTCCTCAACCCCTCCTAACTTTCTACCCTCTAAATACCTCCCCCTCACTTACCTGCTTCTTCTCTGGCCTCTGCTCCATCTTGACCCCAGCGCGCATGTGACGTCAAAAAAAGTGGAACCTGCAGCCAAAAGTTCAGTTTGAAGGTAATTACAGACATGCAATTAAAAAGGGGCCATTGTTTTGTTTTTTTAAATGATTTTCCTTTAAAGAAAACTTTTTGAATGTGGCTAAGTAAAATGTAAGTTATGTAAATTATATTCTTTTATCAATCAAACATAAGTATCGTGCAAATAAAAACTTCACATTATAATATATTTTTAGAGGGACGAAAAATCCTTTTCATGTACAGTGTTAAGTATTTAAAAAAAACAACCATCATATTGATATTCCATGTTTATTGCATTGCTCCCTTCTTTAGAGTAGTTTAAATGTTGATTTATAGGGCAAGCCCAGGCCTGTAGTCCAGATGTCAGGTAGATGGTGATACTGACTGGGCCTGCAGCATGTAGAAGGTTGGGCTTGGTGTGTTTGCATGATATAATACTTGTCAGGAAACTCCCTAATAGTCACATTAGAAGGACTGTGTCTGATGCAGCTGGTACATTTATTACACCTCTATAAACCCTATCTGCTAGCAGATATTCACTGTATTTATTGATACGGTACTAACATTGGACCACTCTGCTCCTGATATCAGTGGTATAGATATCACCCAAGAGAAAGCTCCTAGTGACGTATTGCAATTAGAGGAATACAACAATTAATGGTTCACTATTTTACAAGTCATGCTTTCCCTTGTCTTGCCTTTAGACGTATTAGGATTCCACACAGCTTCTGGGAGCCATACTTACTGATGAGTTACAGACAGCTGCAAATCCCTTTATTATGGTGTTGTACTGTGAGGTGGCATTGTCATGGCAGGTAAGGATGGTGATAGGGCCGAGAAGGACTTGTAGCCCATTGGACATTCATGGTAGGCCAAATGTTTGGGGGGTTCTGTAGGTTCTGGTAGAGGGGGTTGATGAGGGACAGAAAGTGGAAACTGTGGGTAGGTTGCAGGTGAGGAGGTTGTTATTAATTAAAGAGAGCGAGGTGATGGCAAGGCCAGAGATGGTGCAGAGGCTAGTAAAGATAAGGGTAAGGAACTGTCCATCATGGTGAGATGAGGACTCTGTCCATTGTAAAAGGCAGAGGGAATATGAAAATGAAAGTAGTTTTGCAGCTGTAGGTGAGGTCAATGGCAATATTACAATTTACAAGAATAAGTATAAGCACACTAGAGAAGAGAAAATTAGGAAGTCAACAGGCAGCAAAATTATCAGGAAATTGAGAGGGTGGTCCAAGGGGGCGATAGATCACAGCTAGTGAAGTGGTGAGAAGAAAGTAATATGCCTACACCACTGGGAAGAAAGTAATATGCTTACAGATAGATAGATTTTGTGGGAAGGTTACGTAAAACAACATAATTTAGCTAATGGTGGGCAAAAGAGCAACATAAGCCCTCCACTGTAAATTGTACAGTAAATAAATAGTAAAATTGTGTTCACATTTGAATCTCTAAAAGTAAGTTAAAAGCTTATTTCCTGCTTAGAATTCCCAGAAATACAGTTGTTGCACTGCACTCTGGGAAACCGAGCAGGGACACGCAAATGGGTCCACAATGCATTATATCACTTTATACATGGCTGTATTTCACAGCTTTGAAGCATAGGATAATCAATTCTATGCTTCAAAACTGTGTAATCAAAGTTATGTAAATCAAAGGATCTAACTGGTTTAATTGAATTAGAAAGGAAAGGAAATTAGCTTGCAATAAGTCTATTTACAATCTGTCATTATTACTTATTTTCTTCATTAATAGCACTATGCATTAATGTCACATAGTTCCTCTTTAGCTAATGGTACAACCTGGCTATAGCAGGGGAACTAACGTGAAGCATCCAAATGCACTTTGACTGGATTCCTAAGCCTCAAGCAGAGGAGATTAGCACATAATGCCCTGCTCTTCATAATGTTCTTAAATGGCTTTTATTCCTGGCTGTTATCTTGGGTGTTTCCAGTTGGCTGGAAATTGTTCACTTTGCATATTACAAATTCATGTGCTATAAACTGTATCTGCTAGTAGATATTCACTATAATTATTGATTATCAAAAAATGGATGAGCCCATGCCAGACTTTCCAAGTGACAAATGTTTCCGGAGCAGCTTTTCACTTCTAAAAACATAACAAGAGTCTAGACAATCACATATATAGTTGTGAGCATACGAGTTGTTGCTAACGCTTGCAGGCTCGCCTAGCGAGCCGCGGCCCTCGCAACTGCCACCCTCGCAAACTTTACGTCATAACCATCCATTACGACCTTGCAAAAAACGTCTGCAACCCGCGGACATGAAAAAATGAAAAACACAATAAATACACACAACACATACATAAAAAGCTTACCTACAGCAAGAGGGGGCATGCAGGACCTCAAAAAATGAAGTTACACCTTAATTTAACTCAAAATAAAAGAGTTTAGACACTACAAAATTCCCTAAGCAAGAAAAAAAATGGCCGCCGAACAAAACGAAAACGAGGCTACAGCACTCTAAACACGCAAAACACCACCAGAAACACGCAAAACACCACAAAACACATACGGATATTCTGCTACAGACGTATACCACACATTAGCCGCCATTTTAGAACAATGCGGAAGTACACAGCTACGCTAACGGTTTGGTCTCACGCACGCACACTATTACACTGCACACATTCATCACGCGTACACAGCAGCTCCACACCACTAATGCTCCAGCAACATCAAAACAGATTGTCAGCTCTTCAACTGAATGCTTCCTGCATATATTACTTGAAAATAGGTAAAGTATATTAATCTATTAATGTATTATTTATTTGATTATTATACACCATACAGCATTAGCTCACTTACAATTTCATTGCCGTCATTTTTTGACGGGCAATTCGCTAGTTCAAAATATTAAAGTTTGTTTTTTAGGATTCTACAAATTATCCAGTTGATGATGAAATTTGTAAACTGCTTGCCACAATGTGGATTTGGAACATTATGTACTTCTGTTCAAAAGTCATCTACGGCAACAGAATCTATAACAAGACAATAAAGAAACAAATAATACATCTTGCAGACCATAAAACAAGTTCATATTGTGTAAAGTTATACATGTAAAATTGTAGGTAGTATAACTATGGAAATGTTGCAGAATAATTAAATTACAAAGAATACTTACTGCGATCTAAATCAAAGTTGAATAATTCCACCTACATACATTGGCCCCTTTTCAATTGTCCAAATTGCAATTACTTAAGCCCGTAATGGAGCCAGTAAAAGTTACAGATATTTAATTGGCTTAATTTCGCTATTTACAATAGATTTGCGAGTTACAGGCTCAAAAGCACTGCATCTTTCAAACACTTATCTAATTAGTACTAGCCACTTGCCCATCACACATGACAAGATAATATTGTATATTTCTAATCCCCCCCTCTTGTCTCTTCCCCCCTACCCCATCTCCCTTTTCTCTTACCCCATCCCTCCCTTCTGTCTCTTTCCCCCTCTCGTTTGTCTCTTCCCCCTCTCCCTCTCCTGTTTCTTTTTCTGCCTCCCCCTCTCACTCCCCTATGTTTCTTTCCCCCTCTCCTTTGTCTCTCCCCCTTCCAATCCTCTCACTCTCCTGTGTCTGTTTCCCCCACTCCCTCCCCTATGTCTGACCCCTCCCCACCCTCCCAGGTGTCTGTTCCCTCTCTCCCTCTCCTTTGTCTCTTTCCCCTCCTCTCCCTCCCCTATATCTCTTCCCACCTTCTCCTCCCCTGTGTCTCGTTCCCCCCTCTCCCTCCTGTGTCTCTTCCCTCCTCTTCTCCCTCCCTTGTGTCCATTTCCCCCCTCTCCATGTCTCTCTCCTACCACCTCCCCTGTCTCTCGCCCCATGTCTCTCTCCCCCATGTGTCTCTCCCCATGTCTCTCTCCCCACCATGTCTCTCTCCCCCATGTCTCTCTCCCCCTCATGTCTCTCTCACCCATATGTCTCTCTCCCCAATCTCCCTCCCCTGTGTTTCCTTTCCCCCTCTCTCCCTCCCCTGTATCTTTCACCCACCCTGTGTCTCTTTCTCCCTCTCTCTCCCCTGTGTTTCTTCCCCCTCCCTCTCTGTATCTCTTTACACCCTCCACTGTGTCTCTTGCCCCATCTCCCTCCCCTGTGTTTCTTCCCCCTCTCCCTCCCCTGTGTCATTTTCCCCTATTCCTTTCCTGTGTCTCTTTCCCCACTCTCCCTTCCCTGTGTCTCTCCAACCCTCCCTCCTCTGTCTCTTTCCTCCCCCTCTTCCTCCCTTGTGTCCATTACCCAGCTCTCCATGTCTCTCTCCTACCATCTCCCCTTTCTGGCTCTCTCCCATTTCTCTCTACCCCATGTCTCTCTCCCCACCATGTCACTCTCCCCCATGTCTCTCTCCCCCCATGTCTCTCTCCCCCCATGTCTCTCTCCCCCTCATGTCTCTCTGCCCCCCATGTCTCTCTGCCCCCCATGTCTCTCTCCCCCATATGTATCTCTCCCCCATGTCTCTCCCCCATGCCTCTCTCCCCCTATGTCCCCCCCCATGTCTCTCTCTCCCCCCATGTCTCTACCCCACCCTCTGCCCTGTCTCTCCCCATCTCTCCCTATTAGGCTAGTGCGGTGCATTGTGCATGCGTGACTCATGCAACAAAACCGTTAGAAAACCATAGAAAAGGGGGGCAAAATGCACTGCTCCTGCGCTATTTGGGGCAAAGAAGCAATTTGCGAGTCTCACGATGGTCAGGTTCATAATGTGTGGCTAAGTCTAACTTTGCAGGCCTCGAAATCCATGCAAAGCCACACTCCTTGTGTGAGCCTAACTTGCGGAACTCGCGATGAGCGACTTCGGCGCTCAACGCGGGCCTCGCAATGAGTGCCTTCGGTGCTCATTGCAAGCTTTTCCCACCGTCTACTTTAAAGGCCTCATCGCGAGCCACTGGACAGGCCTCGGTCCTCGGTCAACCCGCCACTTTCATGCCTCTCAATGAGCACCTTCAGCGCTCAATGCGAGACCCTCCCCTTCTCTACTTTACGGGCCTCGCATTGAGCGCCTTTGGGCCTTATCGCAAGCCCTACAATGATCGCTCATTGCAGACATCATCCAACCCACCACTTTCATGCCTCGCACCTTTGGCGCTCATTGCACGCTTCTCCCCACTCTCTGACCCCTGTGTGTATTTCCCCCTCTCCCTTCCATTTTTCTGTTTCCCCCTCTCTCCCTCCCCCTTCCCAGCCCTGTTTTTTCCCATTATTTGCCTCCCCTGTGTCTATTTCCCCCATCTCTCACCCCTGTATTTCTTTCCACCCGTGTCCCCCCTCTCCCTCCCCTGTGTCTTTCTCCTCTTTCTCCCTGCTCAAGCCTTGCTCGCCTCTCGTTGAGCGCTGTTGGTTCTTTTTTCTAAGTCTTGTGGGTTCGCGATGAGCGGCTAAGTGTCACTGCCTTCAGCCTCGTTTCGAGTCTTTTCCCAAACGGTTACGGTTTATGGATGCCACTTTTTTTCCTCACTTAGCTGATTTTCGATCTCCTAAAAACGCCAATTAAACCTCAAATTAGCTTGCAACCTCACTCACAGGCTGCCTGCCTCTCCTTCTATGCTGTGTGTGAGGTTGTAAGTAATTTTTTTAAGTAATTGGCATCTTTTGGCAGTCTTCCAATGGCTTCAGAGTTACAGAGTTGAAAAAAATGGCGTCTGTTAAAGTCGTATTTTTTTCAAAGTGTTGCGTGCCTCACGCTCATCGCATGCCTGGCAATGAGTGCCTTCGGAGCTCATTGCCAGCCTTTTTCAAAGTCTTGCGGGCCTCATGATGAGTGCCTACAGCCTTCAGCGCTCATCTTGGGCCTAGCAATGAGCGCCTTCAGCGCTCATTGCCAGCATTTTTCAAAGTCTTGCGGGCCTTCAGCGCTCTATCGTGAGGGCCTCGCTATGACCGCCTTCGCCGCTCATTGAGCATGCGCAAGCCTGTAACTTTTAACATTGCGTGACCCAGCAACGGGAACCAGTTAAATAGACAGATCCCTCGTCCATACACGCGTTGCCTTTGAGAAAGACGTCTAGTGACGTTGAAATGCGTCAGGCGCACGACGCTGCGTGCGTCCCCACGTTGGAGCGCGCAGCTGTCTGTTTACTATTCAAGTGTGTGAGTGTTTGAATGATTGTGAACCCTAACCTGTCCTTACCCAATATTAATGAAATTATTGAGTGAGTGGGGGAGATTTACTTAAATTCAGCCTATGCAGGATACTTACCTTACATATTTATGATAGGAGAATCACTCTTATGATACGGATATATACTTGTGCCTGCCTCTTGGGGCTGACTGCTCCCACTCCACGATACTGATTTCAATAAGGATAAACCCAAGGGAACGAGTATTTATTCCTTTAACTGGTTAACAGAGTTTACCATTAGAGTTATACTAAACCCCCTTACAAGCCTTTCTGTTGGTTTCCTTATAGAGTAATTAACTAAGATGATTAATATAGGACATTGAAGGTTCCAAAAGCACTTTATTACTGATGAATTATTCTCATTATACTGCATGGAGTAATAGATTTATACCACAAATGTGGGATATGTAAAAAGGATTTATTCACACTTATATGGTGACTATTCTTTTCCCAAGATTGTGTTTCTTTTAAATTGTGTGTCCAATCCTGGATTTTTTTTAAATTATTCAATTTTAACCGACGTTGTGATCCCTAAAAATATTAAAGCATTTATTATTTTTTCTTTTAAATATTCTATCGTGATTCTATGACTTCAATATAGGTGGTAGACACCTGGATATATCAGCAATCCTTTATATCCTGTTTATAGTTTTTTTACACAACATACCACATATTCTTCATACAACACTTTGTACAATGTTTACAAGACAATTTAAATGTGTTGTAGAATATTTGGGACTACAGTGCCCTCTTAAAATATTTAAATAAAATATGGGGATCTGCTACTATGGCTATGTCTGAAAAAATGTTTCTTATATTTAAAGTTGTTTAAGTTTTAAATAACACAAACACATTCTTATGTAGGTCACCTTGTAAATGTAGCAAGAGTAGCAGATTAATGACAGGTCTACCAAAGAATGTTTTAGAGGTGTGCTTGCATATATTATAAAAGTACTTTCCTATAAGTATGTAAGGAAATTATTTTTATAACCATAAAGTTAATTTTTAGCACTACCTACCCTTCAGGGTAAATGGAAAGAAGCCTTACATTTTTGTTTCACAAGCTTGCAATAAGGAAATGTTTCCAAAAGGGAACTTCCCAGGGAAAGAATATTTTGAAGTGACGCACATAAAGTATTTTACATTAACAAACTACTATAAAATTAAAAATTATATGTGTTTGAAAAATGTGTCACAAACAAAGAAAAAAAATTGTCTGTTTCACTATGCCCAATAGGCTAAATGCAATAAGTGATGCAGATACCTCCCAAGAAATCAATAATTGATACACATTAGTACAACACAGTTTCTTTTTTTTTAATTAGGAGCACTCTAGCAAAGGGAAATATCTTAAAATATAACTTTTATTAAGTCAAAAAAAATATTGAATATGTATATATGATTTATATCAAAAAATGTGTCAACACCACATACATTATATGCAAAATATATTAAATACTAAGGTTCACATTATCAAATATCCAAATAGGACATCAAAATTGAATTCTAAAAGTTGACGAAAGAAATCCTACATATAAATCTTAGAAGATATTTTTACATATACCTAGAGGAAGAAATCATATTCTAGATGACATCCCCGGGTCAAGTGGCCGACTTACTGCCAAACCCTCTATTGCATACCTACAATAAAATCATACCCATCCTGAAACGTGTTTCGCTAAGAAGCTTTATCACCACTGAGATGGTACTTACCTTCCTTTAGGTATATGTAAATATACTTTCTAAGGTCTATATCTAGGATTTTTTTCTTCCTTATTAATCGACTTTTAGAATTAAATTTGAATGTCCTATTTGGATATTTGATTATGTGAACATTGCTATTTAATATATTTTACATTTAATGTATGTGGTGTTGACACATTCTTTATACATATACACATATTCAGTATTTTATTTGAATTAAGTTATATTTTAAGATATTTCCCTGGGTTAGAGTGCTCCTAATAAAAAAAAAACTGTGTTGTACAAATGTTTTTGGAAAATGTGTATCATGTAAAAACTAGTTTTTTATTCCAAAAAACATTTCTTATGCATCTGCTGGTCCCTAGAGACACATTTTCATTTTTTTCCAGAGCAGGATTTGCAGTTATCCTGGCAAGTATGAAGTGGAAAAGGGTAAGGGAAAAAGCCTAAATACTTTTGTAACGCATCCTCCCTACTTCCTCACTCACTCCTCCCTCCCCGGTGCATGGGATTATCACAGCCCCTCAGACACCAAACTAACAAGAAGTGCTGAAGACAGGGAAGATGGAACATTTATACATAGCCTTCATAAAATCAGGCTTTCTATAATATGTTTTATGCTCATAGATTAACCAGCTGCTAATGTTGTTAGTTTGTTACAAATTTAAAAAACAAGTGAACTAGTTCCTAAACTACACTGATCCTTTAAATGGCTTGTTTCACTTCTTAATACTGTATCACTTACCAGAATTGTTATATAAAAATTAGTGACGTTTACTATCATTCATTTTAAAGAAAACTCTTATTTAAAAAAAAAAAAAAAAAATTAGTTTAAAAAATATAAGGTCTATACTGTTGTAAGCAGAAATAACGCAGGGGTGACACTGTTTTTCTTCCTGTTGTCCTGTCCTGTTGCAAGATGTAATGAGTCATGGAGTGATATAATACAGTGTTTAAATTATTTTTATGCAGATAAACAACATTTGTAAAGATAAAACAGATTGTTTTTTTATACTGATAGAATATTTGGTTCTACCATTCTGGGGAGAATTTGGAATCTAAAATGTTATACCTCAGCTGGTGGTTCTATAATTTTTAGAAATCAGTTAGAAGAGGCCATCCTGTATTCAGTGCCTAGTCCAAGTTACTGCTGCAAACATTGCTTTTCCAGATAGTTCCCCTCTTATAAACACAAGGGGGAAAGATTGTCTTATGTCACATCAGTAGGAGTGCATGTAGTAATGCAACATGGTGAAGATTATGGTAAATATTTAATAAATAATGAATAGAGTAGATGTGATTAGTGAGTGCCAGCATTCATATTGAAGCTGTGAAGAGCCACAACTTCCTGTATTCACTAATTGATGTTTTCAAATTCTTACTATCTTGCCTTAGCGTTGTTTTGGAGACATGTTGTGGACAGCAGGCCATGAAAATCCCCACTTTAATTACCCCATAAGCATTTCCCAGAAGTAGAAGCAACTGTGAGCCAATCAAGACTGTGTAACAAAGTTATTTTGGTTGAAAACATATGGTTGAGAATATATAAAATAGATATTAATATATCTATTATATACCATTAGGTGGCATCAGATGCAATCAGAAAGAAATTATGATAGACGGTTTCATAGCAGTAAGGGGTGTCATATACGCAGTGCCAAGAGCCTTTAATTAACAATATGAATACACAATCAGATTCATGCTCTAGCACCCCGTATATTCTTGTTGACCACTCTAATTGCTTCAATAAATACATTTTTCCAGCAGGTAATCCATTTACGATTCTGATAAACTGCTATGAATGGTGTCCATTCCACATTAATTTGCAATAGACAGCTTTCATATTGGAAATTGGAAAAGTGAGATCATCTACAGTCAAACAGATCTCTTCCATTACAACACAAAACTAATATCACTTTGTCCAGTTTCGTTACTTACTTCTTGCTTATAGAAAGTGAGATATTCATTGTCAATTGTCTAATGCAGTAGTTCTTAGTAGTAATTCTTTCCACAGGACCCACCAGACAGGCCATGATTTAGGTCGGCCACTGTGTGAACAAAAGTGAGCAATTAGTATTCAACAGGCTGTGGAGTCTCAAATTGCTTCACCTGTGTACCCACACAGTGCTTGACCTAAATCATGGCCTGTCTGTTGTGTCTTGAGGGGAGGTTTGGGAAGCACTGGTCTAATGTATCATATTCTATGATTCTACAGAAAAAATACTTTAAGGTATTTAAGTGCTAAAATGAAGAGGGTTATTTAGTGCTATTTAAAAATGGAGTATTCTACTGTACTTTATTTGCTTTCATAAGTATTTTAATTGCATAAAGGTTTTTACTTTATTAGAAAAAGTCTTCATAGATGGCATGGAAAATTTAGAAACATGCATTTTCATATAAATGTTTTCACATTTCTACATGAAGAAAAACAGAAAATAAAAATATGGGTAAAACGTATATTGTATTAAGGTAAAACTATGCAAAGTTATCTCTATAAAATGAAAATGGAAAGGGGAGGAGAACAAGAGGACCTCAGTAAATAGGGACAAATGAGAAGTATAAAGTTGCAAAAGGCTATTGTTTTCCAGTACTTTGTGCCATGAAGCCTTGGATTATTATCTGTTTTCTTTCTTTGTTCAAGGATTTATCTAGGACTATTCTAATTTCAGTCAATTACTTCCTGTCCATTTTTTGTGAAAAGGACTTTTTATCTAGAAAAAGAAGCACTGATTTACACAAAGCACCTTTATGAGACATCATATTGTTTTGCCTTCAATTTATTGACATAAAATATTATAAAATATTATGATTTCTTACTTTTTTTACTGTGTTTTCGATGAATAACCACAAAAGTATTTCATGCATATCAATTGTGCTTTATGGTGCCATCATACTTGGTTCAACCACCCTGAAAATCTAGTTATATCTTGCTTTTCTTTTACATCAATAAAGCCAGAGCCAGCTAGATTCGTGTTTTTGGTGTTCATGTTTTAAATCTGATAACTGAAAACATAAATGTTCCTAAAACATTGTTGAGTTTAATAACAACTTTGTACTTGTTTGCAGTTAAGACAGGAAAGCACCAAAGAAAGACACTTATGTAAGGTCTTATAATATTAAAATGATGTATTCATAGAAAGAAACTGTCCTTCACAACACTGTATAGAGGGAAAAACAACCTATCAAAAACGTATGCATTATATACACAATTTACTTCTGCTTCATAGTCTATTCTAAGTACTTTGACTGTGTGGATCACAGCAAAATGTGGCATGCTCTTGAAGAGATGGTAGTACAAGATCATCTAATCATCCTCCTGAAAAATCTGTTTGTGGACCAAGAAGCCAAGGTCATAACCGAACATGGAACAACAGAATTGTTCAAGTTTGGAAAAGGAGTGCGACAAGGTTGTATATTGTCACCTTATTTATTCAACTTATCTGTAGAGTACATCATGTGTAAGGTTGGACTGAATGAATACAAAGCCAGAATCAATATTGCTGCAAGAAATATCAACAACCTCAGATATGCCGATGATACTCCTTTGATGGCTGAAAGTGATGAGGAACTAATGGACCTATTAATGAGGGTAAAAGAAGAGAGTGGAAAAGCTGACCTGTTGCTCAACATTAAAAAGATGCAAGTCATGGCAAAAGGCAAACTCAGTTCCTGGCACATAGATGGAGAAAAAGTGGAGGCAGTGACAGATTTTATTTTCCTGGGATTCAAGATCTCTGCAGATGGTAACTGTAATCATGAAATTAAAATATGTTTGCTTCTGGGGAGGAATGCTATGTCAAGCTTGGAGGAAATCAAGACAAACTGTTAACTAGTTAACTAATGTTAACTGTTAACTAATAATCATGAGGCTGAAGTTCAAATATTTTGGCCATCTCATGAGACGGCAGGATTCCCTAGAGATGGTTCTGATGCTGGGAAGGATTGAAGGCAGAAGAAGATTGGGACGACAGAGGCGGAGATGGATAGATGAGGTCACTGAAGCAATGAATATGAACTTGATGGAGCTCAGAGAGATTGAGAGATGTACCTGGCATGCTGGAGTCCTTAGGGTCACGGAGAATAGGACGTGATTGAACAACTAAACAACAACATATATACATATGACAGGCAAATTACTTTGAAGTCCAGATAAGGCAAATATTAACTAACAAAATGGCTTCCTGAAGTACAAAAAGAAAATTAAAAAAAGTTAAAAAAATATTTTAAAATAAAGAGTCTTAAAAAGTATGAGTGAAATGTTTCAACATTGGTAGGAAAAAATATTGAATCACATTAAAATCATCTGATTCAAGAATGTGTCTCCCTTTATTTGTGGTAAGGACATTTAAGGCAGAGTTTTTAAATAGCAGAAGTGAACTAAAATGTTTTTATGTTGGAGAGGATATGTTTTAATCCTTGGCTAACAGTTCAGTGGTTTGTATAGTCTACTCTATTTAGAGTGTGGTTGCATTCATTTAGATTTTTCCATTAATGGTTGATTAACATTGTAGTTACCAAGATATTCTATTAATGAAAGAAGTGACTAAAGTTCACTCAGCAAATCAATTTCATGCAGGAAGTGGGAAATTCCAGTCAGATGTGCAGATCAGAAAACAGAGCTAGGGAACATTAACACTGGAATATAAATTATGTTTGCAGATAAATATAACCCCATTTTGACAGTACACAGATTTGTATTTGTTGCAGTGGTGTGTTTTTATTTGATGTTGTAATTACAGATAAATAAATCAACTTAATTGCTCTCAGTTATCAATATATAAACTGATTGTGCTTCCCCTAATAGAAGCACATCAACTAGTTTGAGGGAACTTGTGCATTATTGACAGACCATTGAGAATGCTGGTCTTGGATCCAATAAACCAGCAGGAAGGAGCTTTGTAGTGGGTTTTAATTGTATTTCAATCTTATTTATCAATCAAGACTACTGTAATGACCTGTGGTGTTGGGCAAGATAGGAAATGATCCATAAAAAGCCTGGAGGACAGAAAGGTTGTATTTCATGCATAAATATCAGAACCGAACTAAATTCTATCTTACAGAAACCGAAAAATAGTGAAACATGGGCAAAATCACAATTCTGCAAATAAATCTCTTAATAAATTACCCTTTTAAACTTAAAACAGAGTTTTTACTAGGTTACAGTACGTCTATAATATCTCCAATTATTGTTGTTGTTGTTGTTTAGTCTTTCAGTTGTGTCTGACTTTCCATAACCCTGTGGACTGCACCAAGCCAGGCACATCTTTCAGCTACTCCCCCTCTGAGCTACCTCAAGCTCATGTTCAATGAACACATCTATCCTTCTTCATATGACTTAATTTTTTCAGAGCATCAGAGTCTTATCTAGGGAATCCTGTCTTCTCATGATATGTCCAAAATGTTTGAGCCATAACCTCATGATAATAGTTTCCAGGAAACCGTTTGGCATGATTTCCTGTAGCATGCATTGACTGAATTTTCTAAGCGGTTTCTCCAACAGCACAATTTAAAGGTGTTAATTCTACAGAGTTCAGCCTTCTTCCATTAATAATAATATTCCCAGCAATATTAATTCCTGCAAGGATTCTCCCAGTCCGGCCTTACACATGATTTATTCCACACATAAGTTAAACAAATAAGTTGACAATATACTACTTTGTTGCACTAATTTCCCAATCTTGAACCATTCGGTTGTACCATGTTCGGTTCTAATCGTGGCTTCTAGGTCCCTATATAGATTCCTCTGGAGGCGAATGAGATGGTCTGGTACGGCCATATCTTTAAGAACTTGCCACATTTCTTTGTGATCCACACAGTCATAGGCTTTAGAATAGTCTATGAAGCATATGTAAATGTCTTTTTTCTGGAACTCCCTTGCTTTCTCTATTATCCAGCTGAATTGGGAATTTGATCTCTTGTGCCTCAGCAAAACCTTGCTTTTGCACCTGGTAGTTCCTGGTCAATATATTGTTGGATACAAACTCAAATGATATTAAGCATGACCTAGCTCGAATTAGTTAGATCATTGGAGCAATCTTTGGCACTGTCTTTTTGGAATTGGTATGGAGACTGACCTTTTCCCGTGTACTGGCCATTGTTGAGTATGCAAATTTGTTGGCATTATGTAACACATTATGCAACAATTTCACAGCATAATTATGTATGATTGTGAACAGTTCATCTGGTATTCCTTCAACTTCTGTAGCCTTGTTATCAGCAAGGCTTTCTTGACCCCATTTCACTGGACTCTCCAAGATGTCTGGGTCCAGCACACTAGAAAAACTAATTAGGTTATCATTACTGTTAAGGTTCTTGCTTTATAGATGTTCTGTGTATTCCTGCCACCTCATCTTTATCTGATTTCCTTCTAATAAATCACTACCATTTTTATCACACCAACTTTGACATGAAAAGTTCCTTGGAGATTTCCACTTTTCTTGAAGAGATCTCTTGATGTTCCCATTCTGTTATCTTCTTCTATCTCTTTACATCGCTCAATATAGAAAGTCTCCTTGTCTCTTCTTGCTATCCTCTGGAATTCTGCATTCAGTTGGACACATATTTTCCTGTCTCCACTACCTTTCTCTTTCCTTCTTTTTCCTGGGCTACTTTCAAAGCCTCATCAGACAGCCAGTTTGCCTTCATACTTTTCTTTCTTTGGGGATGTTCTTTGTTGCTGTTTTCTGGACAATATCATAAACTTTGGTCCAATGTTCTTCAGGCATTCTACTTAGCATGTCTAGTCCTTTAAATCATTTCTTTACGTCCACTGCATATTCACAGAGGATTTATTTGTTTCATATATGCTTGGCCTGATGATTTTCCCTCTTATCATCAGTTTAATTCTGAACTTTACAATAAGAAGCTCAGGATGTATTGCCAATAGATCAGATTAAAAAATACAAAAAAAATCAATACTGCAGTTGTATGCAACACCAGCTGTCAGTTGCTATTAGCAGGTTAATATTTAACGTTCTCACTAGTCTGCTATGCATTTCATAAGTCTGTGGGGTGTTTCTGCCTAGGCCATCAAGGCCCAGGCCTAAGTCAGCACATTTTAAGGAGCCTTCAGATACAGAATTATGGAGAAATATGTTCATATGCATAGAAATGTCTATTTCTAGTGACATACACTTGTATTTATGTCTTAGGGCATAGCAAGGGGAAAAAAGAGTAAGAAGGGGGAGTGGGGGCATAAATTTGAGTGGCATAAAATCTAAATACACCCAAGGCATTACCTTGATTTGACCATAATTATATTTGGAAACTTTAGTAAGTGTATTTAATAAATATTTTTACTATATCTTAAAATACTTATCATAAAATCAGTTTCTGATTTGTTTGCCTTGCTTTTGTCAGAATTCTATCATCACATATAATAGTTGTCAAACTACGAAACGTCATCACGCTTGGCGAGCTCGCAAGAACTGCATCCCTCGCGAAGTGAGGGATGCAGTTTGGTCCGCAAATGCGGACGTTAGAGGCTCAAAGGCGCCTCACACGCGGTTAAAAGCAAACATGCACGACTTAGAAAAAAAATTACCTCAGAACCAACCTTAACGGCACAAACACCCACACGCACGACTAAGAAGAAACCATTACCATTTCGGAAAAATACGACCATAAAGGCCGAACCACATGCACCTAAAAACAGTAAAACAGTAAAACACAATAAATACCCACAGAAAATACATAAAAAGCTTACCCATAGCAAGGGGGGGCACCCAGGTCCTCTGAAAGTGAAGTTACACCTCCATTTAAGTCCAAATTCCGAGCTCAGACACACGAAAATCCCCTAAGCGAAAGAATACATGGCCGCCCAAAAAAACGAAAACTAGGCTCAAACCCCAGGACTCGGAAACCCGCATTAACCCCACGGGATCCGAGATAAGCTCGGAGACCTGCATTAACCCCACATTAACCATCGCAGTGGGGGTCCCGATTGCACACAATCGGGGACCCCCGCTGCAATGAAAATTCAAAATACCCGCGTTACGGGTCCTTAAAGGACCATAAAGGTCCTTAAAGGACCCGTTATAAAAAATATATATACACTATCACGCATGGGGCTCTATACAGAGCCCCATCAACCATGAATTAACCCTGTCACTCATGGGGGTCAATATAGACCCCCATAAGTCCTTCATGAACACTGTCACTCATGGGGGTCAATACAGAACCCCATAAGCACTTAATTTACCCCCTCACTCATGGGGATCAATACAGACCCCCAGAAGCACTTCATTAACCCCCTCATTCATGGGGTTCAATACAGACCCCCATAAGCACTTAATTACCCCCTCACTCATGGGGGTCAATACAGACCCCCATAAACCCCTAATTAACCCTGTTACTCATGGGGGTCAATATAGACCCCCATAAGCCCTTCATTAACCCTGTCACTCATGGGGGTCAATAGATACCCCCACAAGCCATTCATTAACCCTGTCAATCATGGGGGTCAATACAGGCCCCCATAACCACTACATTAACCGCCTCACTCATGGGGGTCAATATAGACCCCAATAAGGCCTTCATTAACCCTGTCACTCATGGGGGTCAATACAGACCCCCACAAACCCCTAATTAACCCTGTCACTCATGGGGGCCAATACAGACCCTCATAAGCACTTCATTAACCCCCTCACTCATGGGGGTCAATATAGACCCCCATAAGCCCTTCATTAACCCTGTCACTCATGGGGGTCAATAGATACCCCCACAAGCCCTTCATTAACCCTGTCATTCATGGGGGTCAATACAGGCCCCCATAAGCACTTCATTAAACCCCTCACTCATGGGGGTCAATGTAGACCCCCATAAGCCCTTCATTAACCCTGTCACTCATGGGGGTCTATACAGGCCCCCATAAGCACTTCATTAACTCCCTCACCCATTGGGGGTCAATACAGACCCCCATAAGCACTAAATTAACTGTGTCACTCATGGGGGTCAATACAGACCCCCATATGCACTTCATTAACCCCCTTACTCATGGGGGTCAATATAGACCCCCATAAGCCCTTCATTAACCCTGTCACTCATGGGGGTCTATACAGGCCCCCATAAGCACTTCATTAACTCCCTCACCGATTGGGGGTCAATACAGACCCCCATAAGCACTAAATTAACCCCGTAACTCAGGAGGGTCAATACAGCCCCCCATAAGCCCTTAATTAAAACCCCTCACTCATGGGGGTCAATACAGACCACCACAAACCACTAATTAACCCTGTCACTCATGGGGGTCCATACAGACCCTCATAAGCCTCTATTTAACCACATCAGTCCCATAAGGGTACATTAAGACCATTATGGGCCTGTTACAACCCAACATTAACCACATAAGTGCCATGATGGTCCTCAAGGACCATCATGACACTAAGTATAAACACTACCCTGCACTATACCCCCCCAATAAAACATTAAATGTCAACTAAACCCCCTCTACACTAACCTATTAACACCTACACTACCTTCCCCGTAATAACCCCCACCACTCTAATTACAGAAAATAAAAAAGCCTAAAGTCAGAAAAAATAAAAAATCTACATTACATAAAATAAAAAACCTAAATCACAAAAAATAAAAAATCTACTCTACAGAAAATAAAAAAACCTAAGTCACAAAAAATAAAAAAGGAACATCACAGAAAATAAAAAAACACATTATAACCTTCCCCCCACTACAGAAAAAAATAAAAATTACACACCTGAAAAGGAAGTACATACAATACATACAATACAAATACATACAATACAAATACATACAATACAAATGCATACAATACAAATAAAATGAAATACAATACAATACACCCCTATCTAATATACAATACATCCTATCTATCTAAAATACATCACCCAATCTATCTAAATAAATACCATAATCTAATATACATCCTATCTATATAATATACATCACACAATCTATGTAATATACAACAAAAACTATCTATCTAATATACATCCTATCTATCTAATATACTTCCCCTAATCTATCTAAATAAATACCACAATCTAATATACAATACATGCTATGCTATCTATAAAAAACACATAACCCTAGCTAACATACAATAAATGCTATCTATATATAAAATAATCTAATTCTAAGCTAAAATAAAATAATTAAGACCACTTAGCTTTGCAGATGTCCCTTCAGATCAGCCACCTAGGGGGAAAAAAAAATAATTAGTGCAACACATTTACAGTAAATAAATAAACATTCTAAATATTCTAAACATTCTAAATATTCTACTCACCTTTCCAGCATGTCCCATCCTTCTTCTTCACTGTTAAAAAAAACCATAACATTAATACACATACATAAACATAAAACAAAAGAAAATAAACATAATCTACATTGTACTTACCTCCCCGTGATGTCTTCGGCCTCCGCCTCTTCTGCCCCACCCTGGAACCGCTCTGTAAAAAAAAAAAAAAAAAAAAAACACATCCGCACTCGAGGACAACCCCAGTGCTGATGACCCTCCCAGAGACTTTTCCGGGAAGAAAATAGGCAATGGCGCCTTCTGATTGGTTGAAAACGCTGTCTATCAAATTCACCCAATCAGGAGGCGCCAATTTGTGAGCCAATCAGAAAGGGTTTACCCCCTAAAATCCCACTCTGATTGGATAATGCACCGGTCGATCTTTATTTAAACCAATCACAAGGCGCAGATGCCTTCAGCCAATCACAATGGAATACACCCCCACAGGGTGATTGGCAGGAGGCATCTGCGCATTCTGATTGGTTGCACTGACAATAGCCAATCACAATGGAATACACCCCCACGTACTGATTGGTGAAGGCATTTGCGCCTTCTCATTGGCTGTTGTCAATGTCAATCAGTATTACAGCCAATGGGAAGGCGCAGATGTCTTCATTCAATCACCGCGTGGGGGTGTATCCCATTGTGATTCGCTGATGGCAATAAAGCCTTCGGATTGGTTCAAATAAAGATTGACAGGTGCGTTATCCGATCAGAGTGGGATTTTGGGGTGTATCCCTTTCTCATTGGCTCACAATTGGGGTCTTCTCATTGGCTGAATTTGATTTGACAGCGTTTTCAGCCAATCAGAAGCCACCATTGCCAATTTTATTCTGGAAAACTCCGTAGGAAGCTCATTAGCGTCGGGGACATCCGCAAGTGCGGATGTGTGTTCTTTTTTTTACTTTTTTTTTAGAGCACGGATGCTTCCAGGGCCCATCCGGGGCAGAAAACGAGGAGGCCGGAGACATTGCGGGGAGGTAAGTACAATGTAGATTATGTTTATTTTACTTGGTTTTATGTTTTTGTATGTGTGCTAATGTTATGTTTTTTTTAACAGGCACCGGAGAAGAACAAAAGAAGGACGGGACATGCTGGAAAAGGTGAGTAGAATATTTAGAATGTTTAGAATGTTTATTTATTTTATGTAAAAGTGTTGTAGTAATTTTCTAAAAATTTTTTACCCTAGGTTGGTGATCTGAAGAAACATCTCAAAGGTAAGTGGTCTTAATTATTTATATAGCATAGCATGTACTGTATATTAGATAGATTGGGGATGTATAGTATATAGATAGTATTTATTGTGTATTAGATAGAGGGATGTATATTAGAAAGATAGTATTGTATATTAGATAGGGGGATGTATATTAGATAGGGGGTATTGTATTTAATTGTAATGTATTTCATTGTATTGTATGTATTGTATGTACTGTATTGTATGTATTGTATTATATGTATTTCCTTTTCAGGTGTGTAATTTTTTTTTCTGTAGTGGTGTGGGGGGGGGGGGGGGCGTTGTAATGTATTTTTTTATTTTCTGTAATGTTCCTTTTTTTATTTTTTGTGACAATTTTTTTTTTTTGTAATGTACATTTTTTATTTTTTGTGATTTAGGTTTTTTTATTTTATGTAATGTAGATTTTGGATGACTTTAGTTTTTTTGATTTCTGTAATTACAGTGGTGGGAAGGTGGTTATTAGGGGGTAGGTAGTGTAGTGTAGGTAGGTAGTGTAGGTGTTAATAGGTTAGTGTAGAGGGTGTTTAGTTGATATTTAATGTTTTATTGGGGGGTATAGTGCAGTGTAGTGTTTATACTTAGTGTCATGATGGTCCTTGAGGACTGTCATGGCACTTATGTGGTTAATTTTGGGTTGTAACAGGCCCATAATGATCATAATATACCCTTATGGGACTGATGGGGTTAAATAGAGGCTTATGAGGGTCTGGATAGACCCCCATAAGTGACCGGGTTAAAATGGTGTAGTGCTTACACTTTGGGTCATGACGGTCCTGGATGACCCTAATGGCACTTATAGTGTTATTACATGCGTTCATTAGTGTGTTAGAGGGGTCTATATAGTTGAGGCACACAGTACACTCACATTGACGGGCAAGTCGCTAGTAAGTATATATTTCCGACAGCGTCTCATCACACAAGCAAACAGTTAAGTTACATCATCAATGAGACCATGTAACAAGAGTCTGCTAAAACCAAGAAAAATAATTAGCAAAAATACTATTTGCAATAAGTAGCCTCTAGCAAAAACCTGAGCCTTGTAATGTACTGCAAAGGCTTGGGTTTACGAGATAAGGCTGTGCTCAGTCAGATTACTGGTAGAGAGCTATGAACAGATCTGTAAAGTAGGGGGGGGTAGCTCCTGCAGGTGATTGGGGACCTTATTCTATTGGCCAAATCGTAATGTTACACACACTTAAATTCGCTCTTAATATTGCCACATATTTTATTAGTAACTCGCTATCTGATTATGAGATACCCACCCACAATGACTATGGGCCAGCCAAAGACGCAACTTAGAGTTTAGCACTCCATTGGTTTTAGCACAGCTCGAATATTACAAATGCTAAATAATTCAAGTTACTCAAAATTGATATTCTATTAGACCTGTAGCTCTAGCTCTCAATTAGTGTCTGACTCGCAAGAAAAGAATCACGATTCTGTCAAAAATATTATGAGTACTAAATAGGACTCACAAGGGCTTTTTTAAACACCTATTATAGCTGTAGCAGCAATTAAACACATTAGAGTTAATTGCACACGGTCTCAAACCAACAAATATGCAATTAACTGTTATTTCTGAGAATATCAATCCCGGGACTCAAGGTGTTAATACATATCATGAAACCCACATGGACTAGAACCGATGATCTAATGCATTTGTAGAGTCCTAGATTGCTTTATTGCGAGCCCGATTGGCAAATATTACTTATTGGCTCTCATTAATTCATAGCTTCCGATTGTAGATTACGTGTAACTTCCATGTCTTGCTGACATCATGATGACAGTCTTATTTACTATTGGCTGTGTCAAAGAAGTAAATAATGGGCTTGCTTTAATATTGTAAGATCATATGATCACTCCCCCTGAAATCCTACTTAAAAAGGCAGGGTTTGCGAGTTCAGCCTTGAGGTCGGACTTTACGAGCTGGAGACAATAGAATACATCTAAACATTTATATATATATAAAAAAAACACCTGCAGCCAAATTTATGAGTTCAAGGCATCTGCAAGCAACTAATAGAATATGGCTATAAAGCAGCAGAAGCACAAGTAGGTTACAACAGCACTAAGAATCAAGCACTTGTGCCAATATCAACTCATGATTGCCTATCATCGTCTGTAACTTTTTAACAGTTACACTTCCTTTTTTTAATATTTGCAGCATTATAATAGTTGCATTTTTTTCTTTGATACATTGTCAATGGATAGTCAATTCAGAACATATTTATTAAAAGAGAGAGAGATATACATTATGTCTATGTATTGAATTTCTAACCAGTGTGAAGGGACAGAGCAAGATTTTGGGATTACAGCTAAACACAGAGCTTTCCAACTAGGAGGTACCTCTCATGGGTCACAGTTAATAACCATTTTCAATAGTTGTTAGCTACCTAGAGCACCACTGCTAATTGTTTTTAAATTGTTCTTCAACATATACTACTTTTATAAGAGTTCAATAAAGGTTATTTGTATCCCCTATTCTTTTTCTCTTATATTATCTATCATTTTGTGCAATTCACATAGGCATCATTTATAGTTTAAAAAAACTATAAAGTTATTCATCTTTCTGTAGATAGCAAGATGATGTAAATGATTTATCATGTTATACACTCCAATCCTGCATTATGAGATGAAAATGTTGTGCTTTGCTCTTTGTGCTGCAATTACAACCCGCCCTGTTGAAATTGATGGGTGTAGGGCATGAGTGGGCAAGTTCAGTCCTGGAAGGCCATTTCTGTGCACAGGTGAGTCAATCAGAGTGACTGAAGAAGCAAGAGTCTCACCCGTACACAGCAGATATCCTCAAATACTGGCCTGTGTGTAACCCTGCAAGATCAAACTTGCCCACTCCTGGTATAGGGGTATTGTGTGGGAATGAAACTATTTATGGTCAGGGACTATATAGGATAAGTCAATACAAAGAAGTCTTCTGCAGTACAGTTTAAAATGTAATCATCCTCCACTGACTGTGTGCTAATTAGGCTGTTGCATATATTAATGAGACATGGAACATAATTTGTAAGCTTTTTTATGTGGGAAACATTACAAAAGCAGTTTGCAAGAAAGTAATTATAAGGAAAATGTGTTTAAACTTAATTAAAACGAACAAGATCATACAATCTGTGCACAAAGCACACCAGACAAAGTCATATTACTGCTCATTACTGACTGGAAAAAGGCTAAACAAAATAAACATTTAAATGATTTTATTTAGTGATGGAATGTTAATTCAAAAAAGAAAACACTCTATGCAACATTATCAAATACCCACTGTCAGATGCCAGCAAATAAAAAGAGCTTTCCATGATCCTTTAGTTGCACTTGTTTTACCCGTTCCCTCACTGATAAGAATCTTTGTCTTTTTAAAATTCTATTTTACTTAGATTTTTGGATCTTCCACCACCTTGCATGTACATGTGTACACCTGATTTAACTGCATTGTTTCTGTACAGGTCAGCACTGCTTATTAATTCTTCATGTTAATGTTATACCAGATATAATAACATTACATTAAATTACCAGCAACAAGCGTTAATACTGTAAACAAAACTTAAGGTTGCATTTAGGGCAAATTCTGTTCTCAGGTAGGGAGGCGAAATACTGAATACAAAAGGATGTTTTAGACTCTTAAATTGTACACATAATTATAAAGACACTAGGGGGCTCATTCTATTAATGGCCGTAAAATGTCCGCAAAGCGGCCCCTCGTAGCCCTACGTCTACGCTGCTATTCAGCCCGCAGCACACCCTTTCCTATGGTCAATCGCAAGCCATGCAATAGGCTGTTAGCTTTGGTGGGTTTAGACCTGATCACGGGCGTTAGCCCGCGGATCAGAGTTTAAGCCCGCCAAACTAAAAAGTGGGGAAAAAATTTAATGCAGCACTGTACAACACTGTAATTGATAGGGGACACATTGGAAGACATGAGGATGACATGTAGTACATTGGCTAGCTGGCACATTGCCACTAGCCAATACTGTCATTTGTGGCCACAAGTGCGCCAGGCTTGGAGATCGAGTTGCTGCCTTGGAGGTCATTTGATTGACAGCCTTTTCAGCAAATCAGAAGGCGCCATTATGTTTTTTTTATCGGAAGAAGGCCTAGAAGCCTCATTAGTGTTGGGGAGCTCCTGCAGTTTTTTTTAGGTTTTTGAAGGGCCGAGCTGGGGCAGAAGATGACAAGGCCGGGACATTGCAGACAGGTAAGTTTAATGTATTTTATGTGTGCTGTTCATCTTGTTTTGTGTTTATGTGTATGTGTTATACTAATCTTTTTTCCAGGGGCCGATCCAGGGAACTTGCTGGAAAGATGAGTTTTATACTATATTTACAATGTGTATTTGTTATATGCGGTGTTTTTTACTAATTATATGTTTCTTTTTTTCCTCTGGGTTTCCTTTTTACCTGAAGGGACATCTGCAAAGGTAAGTGGTCTAAACTATTCTATTTTAGCTAAGATGTAGGGTTTAATGTATTCTAGATAAGAGGTAATGTATATATAGGGGGTAATGTATAGATAGAGGGTTATGTATAGATAGGGGTAATGTATAGATAGGGGTTATGTATAGATAGGGGGTTATGTTGTCTAGATAGGGGGTAATGTTGTCTATATAGGGGGTAATGTATGACCGGGGGTTATGTTTTATAGATAGAGGGTCATGTATAGATGGGGTTAATGTATTGTAGTTATGGGTATATTTATAATATATTTGTTACTGTAATGTTATGTATATTTGTGTTTGTCTTTTCTTTGCAGGTGTGTAATTTTTTTTAAATTTTTGTTTTGGGGGGGGGGGGGTTCCATGGGGACCCCTGCAGCAAGAGTTAATATGTGCACATTGCAGGGTTCCAATGTGGATCCCTGCATTATAGGGTAATTGTGTGCGCCTATGCAGGGGTCTCTATCGGACCTCTGCATTATAGGGGTGATGTGGGGACACTGTGTGGACAATGCAGGGTCATAATCGGGTTACGATCGGGTCCCCGGCAACCAGCGGGGGGGCTTGATTGAAGCAGCCGCAAGGGCTTCACAGCACTTGCGGCTGCTCTAGGGTACAAGTAAGCTGTGGCCCTACTGGGCCATTTTGCGGGCTTGGTGGAGGGCTGGCCGGAGGATTTGAGTATAGTCGGGTACTCCCATGCAGCCAAATCTCTTGCGGCCGTGTGGGATCAAAGGCTTTCCCTGCAGCGGGGGCCGTAAGCAGAATGCAGGGCACTGGCCATAAGCCGGCCGGAGCGCTCGACCACAAGGGAATAGAATACCTAAGTACTTTCGGCCATCCCTTTCGGCAAATGCAGCTCCTACAGCCATTAATAGAATGAGGCCCTAGGAACTAGCCCATCATAAATGATGGTGTCATATACTATGTTCAATTGACTGTGCTGTCTGTGCTGTCTCTGTGTGCTCTCTATTTCTCTCTGTGCATCCTCTCAGTGTGCCCTCTCTCTCTGTGAAACCCTCTGGCTCTCTGTGTGCTCTCTCTCTGTGCACCCTCTCTCTGCACTCTGTGTGCTCTTTGTCTCTCACTCTTCCCCCTCTCTCTCCCTTTCTCTCTCTACATCCCCCTCTCTCTCTCACCCTCCCTCTCTTCCTCCCTCTATTTCCCTCTCTCTTCCTGCCCATCTGCAGAAGGCTCTCATTGCAAGTTTCTCCCCTGTCTATTTCCTCCCTTGTGTCTCCTTCTCCCCCTGTGTCTTTCCCCCCTGCCCCCTGTGTCTCCCACCTCTCCCTCCCCCTCTACTTTACTGGCCTGACAATGAGCACATTTGGCGCTCATCATGGGCCTCGCAATGAGCGCCTTCGTCTCTTTACCCACATCTCCCTCCACTGTGTCTCTTGCCCCCCCCCTCTCCCTCCCCTGTGTCTCTTGCCCCCCCTCTCCCTCCCCTGTGTCTCTTGCCCCCTCTCCCTCCTCTGTGTCTCCCCCCCATTTCCCTCCCCTGTGTCTCTTTTCCCCCCTGTGTCTCTTTCCCCATGTCTCTCCCCCTCCCTCATTTCTGTTCCCCCCCATTTCCCTCCCCTGTGTCTCTTCCCCCTCCTCTCCCTCCCCTGTGTGTTTACCCCCCACTCTCCCACCCCTATGTGTCTCCCCCCTCCCCTTTGTCTCTTCCCCCCTCCTCTCCCTCCCCTGTGTGTTTCCCCTCTCCTCCTCTGTGTCTCTTCCCCCTCCTTTCACTCCTTTATGTTTTGCCCCCTCCTCTCCCTCCCCTATGTGTCTACCCCCCTCCCTTCCTACCCCTGTGTCTCCCCCCTCCCCTGTGTCCCCCCTCTCCCCTGTGTCTCCTCCCCCCTCCTCTGTGTCTCTTTCCCCCTCCTCTCCCTCATGTCTCCCCCACCTCTCCTTACTCCTTTGTGTCTCCCCCCTCTCCTCTCACTCCCCTGTGCCTCTCTCCCCTCTTACTCCCCTGTATCTGTTCTCCCCCTCCTCTCACCTCTTGTGTCTCTTCCACCCTCCTCTCACTCCCCTGTGTCTCTCCCCCCCTTCCTCTCACTCCCCTGTGTCTCTCCCCCCTCCTCTCACTCCCCTGTGTCTCCCCCCTTCCTCTGTGTCTCTCCCCCTCTCATTCCGCTGTGTCTCACCCCCTCTGTGTCTCTCCACCCTCTCATCCCCTTGTGTCTCTCCCCCCTCCTCTCACGCCCCTGTGTCTGTTCCCCCCTCCTCTCACTCTCCTGTGTCTCTCCCTCCCTCCTCTGTGTCTCTCCCCCCTCTCATTCCCCTGTGTCAACCCCCCCTCTGTGTCTCCCCCCTCCCCTGTGTGTCTACCCCATCCTCTCCCACTCCTGTGTGTCTTCCCCCTCCCCTGTGTCTCTTGCCCCCTTGTCTCCATTCCCTGTGTCTCTCCCCCCTCACTTCTTTGTGTCTCTCTCCCTCCTCTCACTCCCCTTGTCTCTCCCTCCTCCTTTCACTCCCCTGTGCCCCCCTCCTCTTACTCCTTTGTGCCTCTCCTCCCCACCTCCATTCACTCCCCTGTGTCTCTCTCCCCTCCTCTTTGTCTCTCCCCCTCTCATTCCCCTGTGTCTCTCCCCCTCCAATGTGTCTCTTCCCCCCCCCCTCCTCTCCCTGCCCTGTGTTTGTTCCCGCTCCACTCCCTGCCCTGTATCTCTCCCTTCTCCTCTGTTCCCCCTCTTTCCCTGTGTCTCCCCTCCTCTTCGGCTCGCAATGCGCCTGCGCGGGCCGCCGCTGCACAATGCGCTAGCTCGGGCCGTTTGCGCAATGTGCATGCAAATCTTATGCCGCGCTATGAGCATGCGTGAAGCCTAGTGCAATGTGCATGCGTGGCTTATGCCGCGTTATGCGCTTGATCGGCTTACGCCGCGCTATGCGCATGCGCGTCCCAGTGCGCAATGCGCATGCACGGCTTACACCGTGCTATGCTCATGCACAGCCCATTACGCAATGCCTAGTTCTCAAACTGCGATTTGTCGCAAACGTGACGACGAATCGCAGTTTGACAACTATTATATGTGATATATATATAAGATAGATATAGATAGATAGATAGATAGATAGATAGATAGATAGATAGATAGGTGGAGCTACCACCGGGGCAGGCAGTGCAAAACACCAGGGCCCTGGTCTGAGAGGGGTCCAGTCCTGTCTAAATAGTTTTTTTTGTATTACTTTTTTTTTCTATGTAGTGTAGTGAGCCCTCCCCCACTCTGGATTACACGACCAGGGCCACCCCTGGCTTCCTTGGGCCCCCTCAGCCACTCAACCCCCCCCTCCTCACCCAAAACTAATTTCACTGTGGGAGAGATTACGTGCATGTGAAAAACATACAGACCGACTGTCACGATCTGTTACTTCAAGGGGGCTTGATATGAACCTAGTTCAAACCTACCCCAGCAGAATCATGTAGTTCCTGTTCTCTGTGGCACAAAAGATGGCTTCTGAAGAGGCAAGGCCCAAAAGGTACAGGCAGAGAATACTGGATACAGGTTACTTAGTGGCCCATGGCCACTCCCCAAGTCAGGATACAACACACAGAAATAGTCTCACACCTTGTTTATGTGAAAACTATCTCTCAACCTTTATTGAATGATCAAAACAACATATTTATACTCTCCGATACCACATCCTTGTGTACATTTGTGTATGTGTGATGTCAGACCATCTGGCTTGCAACCTTGGGCTATCAAAGTTCTTGAGATCAAATTCACCTGATATCTAATGAAAAACCTTTATGTTAAACTCAAGTGTTTGCTTAGGACTACCTGAAGTACATGCAATTGTCTTGACCCAAGGTCTGTATGTGTGAGTGTGCAATAATCTGCAGCTAACTTCTATGCAGAGCATTTCTACCAATTCCACATATGTTCTATATAACATTTTCCCTCTTATAATATATTATAACTAGGCTACATAATAACCATGTACAGGCAACATACTGTATAACCACACAATAACACATAATCCCAATGCAACAATGTCATGCTCCCTTGGACATATTCCTAAATTGCTGACAATATACAGTAAGTCCTTAAACAATTAAATCATGACAACTTCTCCCCCTTCCTTTCTAGTATAGCATAGAGAATCATCCTGACGGATAATTCTCTAGCTATACTGCTCTTACTTGTCCTCCTGTCTGGAAAGTCCATCCATGTGATAGCCTCAGTGGCTCTCTGGTTACCCTGCCTCCCCCTGTCCAGGGCGAATACTCGCTCCTTCCCAGTGGCCTAGTGACTTTCCCAAGCCCCTGGGGAGACTTATAAGACAGCTGCCATGGAGGACCCTTCAAGGTAGTCCAGGGGAAACAGTACATCCCAGCTAGTAAGAACAGCATAAACTTGGGAGGATCGTTAACCAGCAAAGCCCTCTCCTTCCAGGCTAGGGAGACCTCCTGTCCTGCCGATTCTGGATCAGCACTCAGTCCCATGGGTAAAATTGAGTACATTGAGTACAAGGATCCCTTTGTCAGGCCTGAACTTTCTCCTGAATAAACTGGGATGCTGGAGTTGCAACATGGGCTAGTGACATTCACTGGTGGCATCCATGCTGGATTAATGGGCAGTTCTGATACAAGCCGTTGTGGTCCAGTAGCCAACCTCTCTCCCACCAAGCCTGGCCAATGCCACCTTCTTTCCAGGGTTACAGGTACACAGCTAGTGTCTTTGGGCAGCTGCAGGGGAGTCATTGTAGGGAGACCAGGAGATAAACCACAATCTGGGGTACCCTCTGGCTCTTTGGTCTCTGGATCCTCAGGTGGAACCTCCTGACTCTCTCCATCTGAGACTGCCTGGTGTGTAGCTACAGGCAGCCCTTGAGAAGCAGTTGCTACTGCCTCTTGATCAGGCTGAAGAGCAGGGCTGCTTTCTGTTTCTGCTCCAGGGTCTGTGGCTGGCTCCTGGACAATGGTCATCCAAGGAACCTCTCTATTATTTCCATAGTCAATTGGTAGGGCCCAGTGCTCATTAGGTTCTTCTCTTACTCTAGGAGCAGAGTAGCTTTCCCCAGTTCTTCCCCTGGGCCTGTCACTGCTGTGGTTTGCCCCTGTCCCCATTCCTCTATTCCTCTTACCTACAGCAAGAGGGAGCATCCAGGACCTCAAAAAATTAAGTTACACCTTCATTTAACTCAAAATAAAAGAGTTTAGACACTAAAAAATTCTCTAAGCGAGAGAAAAAATGGCCGCCGAACAAAACGAAAACGAGGCTACAGCACTCTAATCACGCAAAACACCACGAAACACGCAAAACACCACAAAACAAAACAGATTGTCAGCTCTAAAAACAGAATGCTTACTGCGTATATAACTTCAAAATAGGTAAAGTATATACATTTATTAATGTATTATTTATTTCATTATTATACACCAAAAAGCATTAGCTCACTTACAATTTCATTGCCGTAATTTTTTGAGGGGCAATTCGCTAGTTCACAATGATGGTCTGTTTCTCACTAAACTCTGCCCAATGAATTTTGTTCTTGTTTTTCCATTTTTTTTTCCTTTCCTCTCTTTCTGTTTACTGTTTTTAGTTTGTATTTGCATCCGTTTTGCTTTTTGACTTGATAAAGAGAGGATCTTCTCTTGAAAGCTTGTCGCTATATTATGAATAATTTTGTCCAATAAAAAAGGTATCACTGTTTACTACAATGCTCTGATTATTCAACTGCATTACTGGACACTAACGGCTACCTCAATCTTGATATATATATATATATATATATATAGTAATTTAGTAAGTATTAATACGCTAGCGACTTGCCCGTCAAAAAATTACGGCCAATAAAATTTGAAGCCATGGTAATACTGTTTGGCACACAATGTTAAGCTTTTTATACTCTAAGGACCTTTGGCACTCATTGCGAGCCTCTCCTAGCGTTTCCTTTTGCTCGTCTCTATATTTTTTGAAATACTAATTAATTAATTAATTAAATAATAAATTAATATAGTTTACCTTTTTTCTGAATAATATATGTAACAATCAATAGCCTCAAGAGTTAACAATCTCTTTTCATTTTCCCGCAGCATATGATGTCCAGTTGGACTGTTGCTGGCCTGAGGAGATAGTTTTATGAATGTCCTAACTGTGCATTAGGAATAGGCTGCGTGCACGAGGGCAAACCGTTGGTTTATTTGTGTAAAGCGCTAGTTCAGATGCATAATGTTGTTAGTGGCAAGTTAGAAATGTAAAATAGCGTTGTTTGTCTATGTGCTACGCGGTTCGCAAGCATTTGCTGTCCTTTGTAATAGTGTATTTTGTACCTCGTACGTACCTGAGTGAAAGTGGTACGCGTTTGGCAGTGTTTAGTGTGGTCCAGGATCGTGTAGCTCGTTTTCATATATTTGTCTGACATTTTTTTTCTCGCTTAGCCGATTTTCGAGTGTCGAAACTTGGCAACATGGACTTAAATTTGCGATACACATCATTCCAAGACGTCCTGGCTGTTCCCCCGTGCTGTGTGTGATGTTTTTGTTGTATTTTTTTTATTTTTTGTGTGTTTCGTGTTTTTTGCTTTTCGTTGTTCGGCCAATAACTTCATATTTTTCCTATCTCGTATTTTTGTTTTGTAAGTCCTGCGTCTCGTATTTTTTTTTCTGTCTCGCGTTCGTCAAGTGCTACTGCGTGTACTAAGTGTTTGGAGGCTAAGTCCTGCGTGTTTCATTGCCTCCACTGCTCGCCTCACTTTGCAAGGCTCCCAGGCAATGAGCGCCTATGGTGCTCATCGCTCAAGTGCTGCAAGTTTTAGTGTCTTACCGGCTCGCCTCGCTATGCAAGGCTCGCAAGCGATGAGCGCCATTGGCTAATATGTGATATATATATTTAGATACAGTACATATAGAGTAATCCAGTAATTTAGTAAATATTAATCCATATATATATATATATATATATATATATATATTCATAATGAGTATTGAAATATAATTTGATACCTTTTGTATTGGACAAACTTACTATTTATAATGATGAGCTTTCGAGAGGTTCAACCTCTCTTTATCAAGTCTCAAGCAATACTAACATGAGACTAATAACAGCAGATGCAGATAGAGTGCAGACAGCATCTGACCTCATAAGGTAAATACATATATGGGGAATAAACTCGGTTTCTCCAATGTAACAGCCTATGTTACATAAAGTACATTGTATTATATAAACCACATTAGACGATGTACATGAATATGATCCTTTAATGTTATAGGTCTTGTTGTTATGTGTGGCTGTATCATCATTACAAATGTGTTGGCATAATTTACAGGCACGTTTGTTACAAGGTTTAGTTCCATTTTTTTGTATTCAGTTGTTCATTGGCCAATTTTCTGCTGACAAGTTTTTGTTTCAGGTTTGGTGGTTGTTTAAATGCAAGGATGGAAAATTTGGGGAATATATATTTTAATTCAGTATCAATGATGTGTTAGAAAACTACACATTACCGGAATTTAATGTAAATTGTTCTTCTTATACTGTAACAGACTTAGGACTCTTAGTGAGATGTTTGTCCAATAGGAAAGATATCACTCTATTTTTTCATGTATATATTAATGTATATGTGTATATAGGATGTGTATATATGTTTCCTTTGCTATTTTGTGTTTATTCCCCATATATGTATCTGCCTGATGATGTCAGATGCTGTCTCCACTCTATCTGCATCACTTTTTTTATTCAAATTGAGGGTTCCATCTCATGTTAGTATTGCTTCAGACTTGATAAAGCGAGGTTGAACCTCTCGAAAGCTCGTCACTATAAATAGCTCGTCACTATAAATAATACGTTTGTGCAATACAAAAGGTATCATAATATACTGCAATACTCATTATTTATATATATGTATATTAATAATTACTAGATTACTGGACATTCACGGCTGTTTCATTTATCAATTTTATATATATTCTAGCGACTTGCCCATCAAAAAATGGCTGCAAGAAAATTGTAAGCCAGGGAATGCGGTTTGGCACACAATGTAAGGCTTTTGGTCCTGTGAGTACCTTGGGCACTCATTGCAAGCCTCACGTGAGCGCCTTCGGCCTCTCTCCATGGTGTAGTTTTGGTCTTGTGAGCTCCTTTGGTGCTCATTTCGAGCCTCTCCCCTGGTATAGTTTCGGTGGTCTGAGCAGCATCTGCGCTCATTGAAAGCCCTGCGCTGAGCGCCTTCGGCAGCGTTCATTGCGAGCCTCTCCTCTGCTATTTGTATTTTTTATATATATTTAATGAATAAATTAAATATTAAAATAATGTACTTTACCTATTTGTAATTAATATATCCAGCAATCAATATCCTGAAGAACTAACAATCTGTTTTGATTTTCCTGCAGCATACAATGTACATTTGGACTGTTGGTGATTTGAGTTGTGTCAGCAATGTGGCAATGTGGCAAGTGTGCAGTGTAAATAGGCTGTGTGCGCGTGGCCAAACCATTTGTTTAGTTGTGTAAATCACCATTTTAGAATGGTAATGTTATTAGTTGCAAGTTAGTGTTGTAAAATGGCGGCGATTGTCTATGTGTTACGCGGTTGTGGATCATTTTGCATCCTTCCTAATACTGTAGTGTATTTTGTGCCTTATACGTTCCTGTGTAAAAGTCTTATGTGCTTGGTGTTGTTTTGCTTGTTTAGGTGTCGTGTAACCTCATTTTATTTGTTTTCAGCCGCCATTTTTTTATCGCTTAGCAGATTTTCAAGTGGCGAAAAAGCTTACAATTGATTTAAATTCACATGCAACCTCACTCCCAGACGTCCTGGCTGTCCCCCTGTGCTCTGTGTTTTTTTATGTCTTATTGTTATTTTGCTGTGTTTATGTTGTTTATGGATGTCCGTGTTTCAGCCGTTAACTTGGTATTTTTGCGACCTCGTATTTTTCCCGCGGCTCGTATTTTTTTTCTAAGTCACGATTTCCTTTGGTATTTTTGGGATCATTTTGTGTCCTTCCTAATAGTGTATTTTGTACCTTGTACGTTCCTGGGTATAAGTCTTACTTGGCGTTGTTTTATGTGGTTAGGGGTCCTTTGGTATTTTTGCGATCTCGTTTTTTTTTTTTTTTTTTCTTAGTCCCTATTTTCTTATCCCGCAGGTTTTTTTTTTTCTAAGCCCTCCTTATGTGGGTATTTTTATACCGAGAGTGAGGCGCCCTAGAGCCTCCACTTTTGCTGCCTGCAATGAGCCTTTGGCTCATTGCAGCAGATGGTGGAGCCTCCACCACCGCAAATGTGGCCCTCACTTTGCGAGGTTCGCATTTGTGGCCAGAACTGCGTCCCTCGCTTCACAATTCTTGTGAGCTTGCGAAGCGTGACGACTACTCGCAGTTTGACAATTATTATATGTGATATATATATACAGTATCTCACAAAAGTGAGTATACCCCTCACATTTTTGTAAATATTTTATTATATCTTTTCATGTGACAACACTGAAGAAATGACACTTCGCTACAATGTAAAGTAGTAAGTGTACAGCCTGTATAACAATGTAAATTTGCTGTCCCCTGAAAATAACTCAACCCACAGCCTTTTATGTCTAAACCGTTGGTAAGAAAAGTTAGTATACCCCTAAGTTTAAAAGTCCAAATTGGGCCCAAAGCGTCAATATTTTGCGTTGCCACCATATCTTTCCAGCACTGCCTTAACCCTCATGGGCATGGAGTTGACCAGAGCTTCACAGGTTGCCACAGATTCCTCTTCCACTCCTCCATGATGACATCACAGAGCTGGCGCTCCCCCACAGACTGCTTGAGTATGCCCCACAGATGCTCAATATGGTTTAGCTCTGGTGACATGCTTGACCAGTCCATCACCTTTACCTCCAGCTTCTTTAGCAAGGCAGTGGTTGTTTTGGAGGAGTGTTTGGGGTCATTATCATGTTGGAATACTGCCCTGTGGCTAGTGGCATAGCTAGAGCTTTTGCCGCCTGTGGTTTTCCCTGTTCTTGCTCCCGCCCCCCCCCACCCCCCCAACTACCACGGTGCGAAGATGATATATATATATACAGTGGATATAAAAAGTCTACACACCCCTGTTAAAATGTCAGGTTTCTGTGCTGTAAAAAAATGAGACAAAGATAAATCATTTCAGAACTTTTTCACCTTTAATGTGACCTATAAACTGTACAACTCAAATAAAAAACAAACTGAAATATTTTAGGTAGAGGGAAGAAAAAAAAAAGAAAAATAATGTGGTTGCATAAGTCTGCACACCCTATTATAACTGGGGATGTAGCTGTGTTCAAAATTAAGCAATCACATTCCAAATCGTGTTAAATAGGAGTCAGCATTCACCTGCCGTCATTTAAAGTGCCTCTGATTAACCCCAAATAAAATCAGCTGCTCTAGTTGGTCTTTCCTGAAATTTTCTTAGTCGCATCCCACAGCAAAAGCCATGGTCCACAGAGAGCTTCCAAAGCATCAAAGGGATCTCATTGTTAAAAGGTATCAGTCAGGAGAAGGGTACAAAATAATTTCCAAGGCATTAGATATACCATGGAACACAGTGAACATCATCAAGTGGAGAAAATATGGCACAACAGTGACATTACCAAGAACTGGAGCTTGCTGCAAAATTGATGAAAAGACGAGAAGAAAATTGGTCTGGGAGGCTACCAAGAGGCCTACAGCAACATTAAAGGAGCTGCAGGAATATCTGGCAAGTACTGGCTGTGTCGTACATGTGACAACAATCTCCCGTATTCTTCATATGTCTGGGCTATGGGGTAGAGTGGCAAGACAAAAGCATTTTCTTACAAAGAAAAACATCCAAGCCAGTCTACATTTTGCAAAAACACATCTGAAGTCTCCCAAAAGCATGCGGGAAAAGGTGTTATGGTCTGAGGAAACCAAGGTTGAGCTTTTTGACCATAATTCCAAAAGATATGTTTGGCGCAAAAACAGCACTGCACATTACCAAAAGAACACCATACCCACAGTGAAGCATGGTGGTGGCAGCATCATGCTTTGGGGCTGTTTTTCTTCAGCTGGAACTGGGGCCTTAGTTAAGATAGAGGGAATTATGAACAGTTCCAAATACCAGTCAATTATGGCACAAAACCTGCAGGCTTCTGCTAGAAAGCTGAACATGAAGAGGAACTTCATCTTTCAGCATGATAACGACCCAAAGCATACATCAAAATCAACAAAGGAATGGCTTCACCAGATGAAGATTAAAGTTTTGGAATGGCCTAGCCAGAGCCCAGACCTGAATCCGATTGAAAATCTGTGGGGAAATGTGAAGAGGGCTGTGCACAGGAGATGCCCTCGCAATCTGACAGATTCGTCAGTGTTTTTGCAAAGAAGAGTGGGCAAATCTTGCCAAGTCAAAATGTGCCATGCTGATAGACTCATACCCAAAAAGACTGAGTGCTGTAATAAAATCAAAAGGTGCTTCAACAAAGTATTAGTTTAAGGGTGTGCATACCTATGGAACCATATTATTTTATTTTTATATTTTTTCTTCTCTCTACCTAAAAGATTTCAGTTTGTTTTTTCAAGAGTTGTACAGTGTATAGGTCACATTAAATGTGGAAAAAGTTCTGAAATGATTTATCTTTGTCTAATTTTTTTAAAGCACAGAAACCTGACATTTTAACAGGGGTGTGTAGACTTTTTATATCCACTGTATATATATATATATATATATATATATATATATATATATATATATATGCATAAATATATATGTATAAAAATATATACAAGGAACTATATATATATATATATTGTGGTAATGTGGCCTTTGGCTACTGGTTTCTCCTTTGAGATACATATAAACAGCAGAGATTCCAAGATTCTTTTTTATTAAAAGTCCAAAATACAAAATAAATAGCTTACCCCAGAATAAAATAAAATTCTGCATAAACATACTGGCTTAACATCAGGAACACCCTTACTAGCCCTGAATCCGCTTCTCGGCCTTCAGGTAAAGATATACAGTCCACTCTTTGAACAGTCGTCTTTCAATTTCTCACAATAGGGTGGGATTCTGGCCCGCCCTACTCTCCAGATACCCCAACCTCCAGGAACCCTTAATACCCTCTTTCGTTGAAGGCTAAAATCTGTTAAATTCACAGACTTCTCCCTGGGGTATATTATAACAGTCTCAATAATAGTACCTCATTCCACAGGCTTTTCTGTCCAGTCTTTTCTTCCAACTCTGGGATAGCATTAATCAGTTTCCTCTGTAAACTTGTGTGGCAAAAACCTTGCAGCAGCTCCTCTGCATATCCTCTCTTCTGCAGCAAACAGTCTTACCTGTAAATGCTCTTGTGGTGCAAATCCTTTTTCTTTGCAGCTCCAGCAATCCCTCAGTTTACTCTCTGAGCTGTGCAAACTGCAGCAGTACAAACCAAACTGCCTTTTTACTCCAGACCGTAAACTTTCAGGCTCCTCTCAGCCTGTTGCAATTTGAAAATGACTGCGTTCCTCTCACTGGCAGAGACATACAAGCGTCTTTCTTAGCTTGCTTCAGACTGAGGCCTTCACTCTCACTGGCCTTACTTCTGCTTAGGCCACACAGGGCCTAATTGCAGGGGCCCACATCCATTTCTCTGTGTGTGCCTTTAACAGGCTTACCACACCTGCAGGTTCAATTAGTCGTTTAGTGCTGCTCCAGGAAGTTAACTCTCTCTTTCCTGGGGAGAACTCTTCATAAAGTGTTTTGCTCTCACCTCTGGGGGTCACTATGTTACAATATATATGGAGTCCCAAAATGTTCTACTTTGCTGTACCCTTCTCAATCTTCTTTCCTTTAATCTCTCCTCCTCCTCCCCTAGCTCTCCTCACCTTTCCTACCTCCTCTCTCTCACACTCCACTCTCTTCCTCCCTTCACTATCAGTCACCTTTCCTCCTTTCTCTCCCCTTCTCTCACTCTCCACCTTCTTTCTCTCTCTGCTCTTATCACTCTCCCTTCTCTTTCTCTCATTCCCTCTTTCTCCCTGTTTCTCTCTCTCCCTCTCTCACTCACTCCTTCTCTCCCTCTCTCACTCATTCTCTCTCTCTCTTCATCTCCCTCTCTCCCTCCTTCTCCCTCTCTCTCACTCATTCTCTCTCTCTCCCTTCTTCTCTCACTCCCTCTCTCACTCATTCTCTCTCTCTCCCTCTCTCTCATTATGTCTCCTTCCTTCTCTCCCTCTCTCACTCATTCTCTCTCCCCCTCCTTCTCTCTCACTCTTTCTCTCTCCTTCTCTCTCCTTCTCTCTCTCTCCTTCTCTCTATCCCTCCTTCTCTCTATCCCTCCTTCTCTATCTCCCTTGCTCACTCATTCTCTCTTTCTCTCCTTCTCTCTCTCCCGTTCTCTCTCACACATTATCTCTCTCTCCCTCTCAATCATTCTCTCTCTACCACCTTCTCTCCCTCTCTCACTCATTCTATCTCTCTCCCTCCTCTCCCTCCATCTCTCTCTCTCATCTTTTCTATCTCCCTCTCTTCCTCCTTCTCTCTCATATTCTCTCTCTCCCTCTCTCACTCATTGTCTCTCTCTTTCCTTCTCTCCCTCTCTCACTCATTCTCTATCTCCCTTCTTTTCTCTCCATCCTTTTCTTTATCCCTTTCTCCATCCTTATCTCCCTCTCTTGCTCATTCTCTCTCTCCCTCCTTCTCTGTCACTCATTCTCTCTCTCCCTCCTTCTGTCTCACACATTCTCTCTCCCTCTCTCAATCATTCTCTCTCTACCTCCTTACCCCACTCTTTCACCCATTCTCCCTCACCCTCCTTCTCTCCCTCTCTCCTCCTTTCTCTCCCCTTCTCTCACTCTCCCACCTTCTTTCTCTCTCTCTTCTTATTCTCCTCTTCTCTCTCTCTCCCTTCTCTTTCCTCTCTCTATCATTCTCTCTTTCTTTCTCCCTTCTTCTCTATCTCCCTCTCTCCCTCCTTCTCTCTCTTCCTCTCTTACTCACACATTCTCTCCCTCCCTCTCACACTCATTCTATCTCTCCTTCATTCTCTTCCTCTCTCACTCATTCTCTCTCCCCACCCCCTCTCTCCCTCCTTCTCTCACTCCCTCTCTCACTCACTCTCTCTCTCTCTCTCTCCCTCCTTCTCCCTCCTTCTCTCTCTCCCTCCTTCTCTATCGCCCTCTCTATCTCCCTCGTTCTCTCTCTCATTCCTTCTCTCCCTCTCTCACTCATTCTCTCTCTTACTCCTCTCCCTCTCTTCCTCCTTATCTCTCTCTCCTTCTCTACCTCTTCTCTCTCTCCCTCTCTCTTATTCTCTCTCATTCCTACTCTCTCTCTCTCTCCCTCATTATCTCCCCCTCCTTCTCTCTCTCTCCCTCCTTCTCTTTCTCCATCTCTCACTCATTCTCTCTCCCTCTCTCAGTCATTATCTCTCTCTCCCTCACTCTGTCTCACACATTCTCTCTATCTCCCTCTCTCACTCCTTCACTTTCTCCCTCACTCTGTCTCACACATTCTCTCTCTCTCCCTCTCTCACTCCTTCTCTTTCTCCCTCACTCTGTCTCACACATTCTCTCTCTCTCCCTCTCTCATTCATTCTTTCTCAACCTCCTTCTCCTCTTCTCTCACTCATACTCTCTCTCCCTCCTTCTCTCTCACACATTCTCTCTCTCCCTCTCACAATCATTCCCCCACTACCTCCGTCGCCCCTCTCTCACTCATCCTCTCTCCCACCTTCTCTCCCTCTCTCATTCATTCTCTCTCTCCCTTCTTTTCTCTCCATCCTTATCTCCCTCTGTCACTCATTCTCTCTCTCCCTCCTTCTCTGTCACTCATTCTCTCTCTCCCTCCTTCTATCTCACACATTCTCTCTCCCTATCTTAACCTTTTTTTCTCTCCCTCCTTCTCCCCCTCTTTCACTCGTTCTCCCATTCCCTCCTTCTCTCTCACACATACTCTCTCTCCCTCTCTCAATCATTCTCTCGCTACCTCCTTCTCTCCCTCTCTCACTCATTCTCCCTCTCTTCCTCCTTCTCTCTCTCCTTCTCTATCTCCCTCTCTCCCTCCTTCTCTCTCTGCCTCTCTCTCATTCTCTCTCTTTCTTTCTCTCTCTCAGTCCCTCATTCGCTCTCTCCCTCTCTCACTCATTCTCTATCTCCCTCCTTCTCTCCCTCTCTCCCTCCTTTCTTTCTCTCTCTCTCTCACTCATTCTCTATCTCCCTCCTTCTCCTTCAAACATTCTCTCTCTCGCCATCTCTCAATCGTTCTCTCTCTACCCCCTTCTCCCCTCTCTCACTCATCCCTTTCTCTCCCTCCTTCTCTCCTTCTCTCACTCCTTCTCTCTCTCTCCTTCTCTCGCCTTCTCTCTCCTTCCTTCTCTCTCTCCCTCATTCTCTCTCTCCATCTCTCACTCATTCTCTCCCTCCTTTTCTCCCTCTCTCCCTCCTTCTCTTTCTCCATCTCTCATTCATTCTCTCTCCCTCCTTCTCTCCCTCTCTCAATCATTCTCTCTCTAACTCCGCCTCCCCCTAACTCACTTATTCTCTCTCCCTCCTTCTCTCCCTCTCTCCCCCCTCCTTCTCTCTCTCAACCTCTCTCTCATTCTCTCACACCTTCCTTATCTCCCTCTCTCGCTCATTCTCTCTCCCTCCTTCTCCTTGTCCCTCCTTCTCTCTCTCCCTCCCTCCTTCTCTCTCTCCCCCTCTCCCTCCTTATCTATCTCCCTCTCTCACTCATTCTCTCCCTCTCTCCCTCTCTCCCTCATTATCTCTCTTCCTCTCTCACTCATTCCCTTTCTCTCCCTCCTTCTCTCCCTCTCTCAATCATTCTCTCTACCTCCTTCTCCCCTCTTACTCATTCTGTATCCCTCCTTCTCTCCCTCTAACTCATTCTCTCCCTCCCATTCCCTCTCACTCACTCCTTCTATCTCTCTCCCTCCTTCTCCCTCTCTCCTTCTCACTCCATCTCACCCCTTCTCTCTTTCTCTCCTCCCTCTCTCTTCCTACTTCTCTCTCTCCCTCCTTCTCTCTCTTACTCCTTCTCTCTCCCTCCCTCCTTCTCCATCTCTCTATCCTTCTCCCTCTCTCCCTGTTACTCTCCTCTCCCCCTCACACTCCCCCTTCTCCCTCTCCTCCCCCTTGTTTCTCCCCCCTTCCCAATCTCTTTACCTGGATGTTCCTGGGTATGGCTGGTCTTCCCCTTAGTGACTCCTCCCCTTCACGACTCCTCCCCTGACTCCTTCTCTCCTCCACGGCACTCAGTGAAATGAGAAATTGGCTGGAAGGTGGAGGAGGAGGGAGCCTGGGGGAAGAGAGGTGGCACCCGGGGCGGTCTGCCCCTCGCGCACATCTCTTCCTACGCTACTGCCTGTGGCCCAGTCTCCAAAGAGAGGGAATCGTGCTCTGCCTAAGTATATCACAGTATATGTTGGCATTCATGGTTACCTCAATGAACTGTAGCTCCCCAGTCCCGGTAGCAGTCATGCAGGCCCAGACCACTACACTCCCACCACCAAAAGCATACATATATACTGAGGAAAGGTAGTTGAAATAATACCTTAATTACAGATAAACAGATAAAGCACAAAGAACACAAAAACACTGATATGAGATGAAACCCTCAGTTTGAACGTAAACAGCGATGCAGAGAGAGTGGAGGCAGCATCTGACATCATGAGTTAAATGCATAAAGGGGCAATCCACATAGCATGTTATAAAAAACATATATATATACATATAGACATATGTGTATATATGTTTGGTCTGGGCCTGCATGAGTGCTGCCGGCACTGGGGGGAGCTACAGTTCATTGAAGGAACCATGAATGCCAACATGTACTGTGACATACCTAAGCAGAGCATGATCCCCTCCCTTCAGAGACTGGGCCGCACGGCAGTATTCCAACATGATAACGACCCAAACACACCTCCAAGGTGACCACTGCCTTGTAAAAAGAATGTAATGATATAGAAATCACAAAGTTGTGGAGACCAGTAGCCAAGGTCAGCAATAATCCAGTTCCGCAAACTTGTAGGTGAAAACAGGAACAAGGTTTATTGAAGTGATCAGGAACCACGCAATAATCTGGCAAGGATCAATAGACAGGAAGTGCCTTATATAGCCCAAGGACCAGACACCTGACCAGACACAGCTGAAGAGACTTAGGTACTGATACTATTGCTAGCAGAGTCAAGCTTATAAGGTCTCAATGGAAATCACAAAGGTAAGCTGGCGCAGTGGTAGAGAAGAGGTATAGCAGCCTGGGGACCAGGGTTCAAAACCCAGCAGAGTCAATTCCTCACAAAGAAGCTAAAGGTAAAGGTGATGAACTGGCCAAGCATGTCACCAGAACTAAACCCTATTGAGCATCTGTGGGGCATCCTCAAACGGAAGGTGGGGGAGTGCAAGGTCTCTAACATCCACCAGCTATGTGATGTTATTATGGAGGAGTGGAAGAGGACTCCAGAGGCAACCTGTGAGGCTCTGGTGAGCTCCATGCCCGTGAGGGTTAAATAATGGTGGCCACACAAAATATTGACACTTTGGGCCCTGTTTGGACATTTCCACTGGATCTTGCTCAGTATAACACTGTATAATATTGTATCACTGGATCTGGCTCAATATAACACTATATAATATTGTATCACTGGATATAGCTCAATGTAACACTGTATAATAATGTATCACTGGAACTGGCTCTGTATAATACTGTACAATATTGGATCACTGAATCTAGATCAGTGTAACACTGTATAATATTGTATCCAGAGGCGGAGCTGCTGTCGGTTCAACCTGTGCAAGGCACTGAGGCCCCTGGCCTCTGAAGGGCCTCCATGCCTCCTCCAGTGCCCCCAAGGGTCCTTAGTTGCCCCTGTGGGCTCCCTGTTGCCCCCACTGCACTCATGTATCCCTCCCGTGGCCGTGTATATATGTATACAGTGTCGTGTATAAATAGTCAATGAGTTTATTAGCTCTCACGTGGGTGCACAGAGTAGGCTACATACTGAGCCAAAGGTGAGCTGAAAAGAACTGTCAAAAGATCTGAGTAATAAGGTAATAGAACTTCATAAAGATGGAAAAGGATATACAAAAACTTGAAAATGCCAGTCAGTACTGTGCAATCACTTATTTAAGAAGTGGAACATTTGGGGATCTCTTGATACTAAGCTACAACTGCCACAATAATTGAGTGCTGCTGGCACTGGGGAGCTACAGTTCATTGAGGGAACCATAAGCCAACATGTACTGAGACATAATAAGGCAGAGCATGATCCCCTCCCTGGGCTGTAGGGCAGTATTCCAACATGATAACGACACCAAACACACCTCCAAGACAACCACTGCCTTGATAATGAAGCTGAAGGTAAAGGTGATGGACTGGCCAAGCATGTCACCAGACCTAAACCCTATTGAGCATTTGTGGGGCATCCTCAAATGGAAGGTGGGGGAGGGTAAAATCCACCAGCTTCGTGATGTCATCATGGAGGAGTGGAAGAGGACTCCAGTGGCAACCTGTGACGCTCTGGTGACCTCCATGCCCATGAGGGTTAAGGCATTGCTGGAAAATAATGGTGGCCGCACAAAATATTGACACCTTGGGCCCAATTTGGACATTTCCACTTAGGGGTGTACTCACTTTTGTTGCCAACGGTTTAGACATTAATGGCTGTGTGTTGAATTATTTTTAGGGGACAGCAAATTTACACTGTTATACAGGCTGTACACTTTCTACTTTACATTGTAGCAGTGTCATGTCTTCAGTGTTGTCACATGAAAATAGATAATAAAAAATTTCAAAAATGCGAGGGGTGTACTCACTTTTGTGAGATACTCTATCTCTCTCTCTCTATATATATATAAATATGTACATAACTATTAATAAATATATATATATATATATATATATATATATATATATAGATAGAGAGAGAGAGAGAGAGAGAGAGAGAGAGATTAATATTGAGTATTGCAGTATGTTATGATTCCTTTTGTACAGGAGCATTCTGGCTCTACTCCAGCACGATTTCTGCACCCTTCTGCAGCCATTTAAATTGTGTCCTTTGACCCAGAATTTTTTCTAATTCTCACTGTATATGTGTGATGTCAATAAAGATTAAACTCTGTTTATGAGTTCAGGTATCCATTTTGAGTTTGTTACATCACTTCCTGAGAGCTGCATGACATGGGAATGGGTTTTAGCTCTCAATAGAGGGAGGGGAGAAGAAGACAGGAACATTTTGAAATCCAGAGCCTTTGATAAGATAAGATTCAAATTGTCATTGTCTCTGTCCAGGTCCAAATTGCTCAGGATATGTAAAATAAATCAATGTGTGAGAAAATGCATCTAAATGTACTGTGGTCGCTTATCATCTCCTTATACATTATACATATATGTAGGTAGACCAATTAAAATGTTTTATGAACCATTTGGATTTTTTACGGGTCAAGGGTAAACATAGAACGAATATATACAGATTCACCCACGATACAGCTGAATTTTTAAAAAGTAACACAACATACGTTCCAGGGATGGTCGTTACCAGTTTGACTATATTAATCAGCTAAGGATCAGAACCAGAATTTAGTCCTGAGGGCACAAGAATCATATACAGTACCAAAAACTATTCTAGAGCTCCGACTATCATATTGGGATCTATCAGTCCCAGTACCCCTTACACCTTTCCAATGGTAAACATATATACATACAGATTATATTCATAAAAAACATTATAAATATGTTGTAGGAAAGATAATAGCTTGCACGCAGGCTCCTGGGATTTTCCAAGTAATCTGACGCCGAACAAGAAACTAAAATATAGTTATATATAGGCAGGTAATATGAGCCAACCCTGTACTGTGTTTCTGTATATTATAATGAAATTCTATATATATAAGTTAATGTGGCTCATCAGTTGCTAGGATGAGATTATGGAAGAGGTTCATCACTGCTTCCATGATATTAATTAGAAAGCAGAGAAAAGTGCTCAAGAGCAGGTGGCTTTATTTATTTTTGCTTTAGGTACACATGGTCTGAAATAAAAGCTCTGCTAATACACACAGTAGTCTGGTAGCAGCGCGGCTGCTTTATGTTTGCCACAATGAGCAGGAATTTGATACTAACGACAGAAAAAAATTAAAATAATTAAACAATAAGATCATTTTTGTTTTCCTTTGTTAAAGGACTGAGTGGGTTTTGTATGGGTTGTTGTTTAATGCACAGACAAAACTATGCAATGTCCACCTTCTGAAATCAACAATATTCACATTTCTGGAACACGGACAAGTTATTTTTGGCACTAAGACTACAGAACTCTGACACAAATAGTATTTAAAGTACAGACAAATAAATAGAGAATACAGTATGAGAAAAATGAACATACATTATTATTGCTTGAAGAGGAATATACTATATATTGTATCTTTTTTATGTATTTTTATATTTTTCTAAAATATTAAATATCCTTCATATATGTTTTAATGTAAAGTACTATAACGAACACAGAAAAAAAATATGTATTTATCTTTTAAGCTTTTGTACTGTGTGTTCTAAAATCTATTAATTTTGTAATTGTATAGCACAATATGGACCTTATTCAATTGCTACTTTTTCGAGATCCAGGCCCGCAAGTGGAGAAAGCTTGTTACTTAGCTATTCAATTGCCTCCTACTTGCAGGCTCTGATTGGGTTACTTGCTGCGCGCTACTATCCATGGTGATTGTTAAAATCGCAAGTTACTTGCCTCAAAGCCTTTGATCTTTCACGGCCGCAAGAGCTGCTATTCAATTGTTTCGATTTACCCTTCCGTCAAGCCCGTAAATGGCTAAACTCGAACCACAGGTTACTGGGACCAAGTAGGTCTCGCAAAGAGCTTACTTACAAATCGGAGCACTTTAAAATCAAATCTAAAATCAATCCAGCACTGTAAATCATGGGGAACACAATGTGTGACATTAGAATTAAAAGTACAACATTCTCAAGCTTGCACATCGCCAAAATAAAATACTTTATTTCATGTTTATTTTCTGTCCAAAGTTCCATGGGCTTGAATAACAAGTTACGGGCTTGGAGGTCATTCAAGCCCGTAGGACTTTGGAAGGAAATTAAACATTAAATAACATATTATATTTTGGCGATGTGCAAGCTTGAGAATGTTGTACTTTTAATTCTAATGTCACCCATTGTGTTCCCCATGATTTACAGTGCTGGATTGATTTTAGATTTGCATTTAAAGTGCTCTGATGTTACGGGCTTGAATCACGAGTTACGGGCTTGCTTCCATGATCATGTTCTAGCCCGCAAATGCTACTGCCGAGAGCATGGTTTCCGATTCTTGCGAAGGGGGACTAACTTGTGGGCCCAGCCAATTGAACAGCAAAGTAAAAGTAGAGTTACTCGAGCACGCATCTTGTAGCAAATCAGATTTTTGCAAGCGTGTAACGACCCCGAATTGAATGAGGTCCTATGTTACATTAAAATGTGCAAAAGTGATCAACAATGCATAATATGTTAAAATATTATATTGACACTGCAATAACTTAATAGCTTAAAGAACAATGAAAAGTGTGCATCTACTTTTATCTTATCCTATTTATCTTAAGTGTGGCAATACAATTGCGGAAGTTACTCAGTTCCCATTTATTTTTATTACTCTTTTCTCATTTGTTTTTTACATAATTTAACTCCTCTTGATTTTGTTCCTCTGCAAATAGTGCTGTCACAACAGTGTCCTCTCATTGCTCCCTAAGGTGAGCATTGGTGTCTGATTGAAGAATCTTATGGAATGTTTCTATTACAGTTCAGGAACAAAGGCACTATGTACGAAACTAACAACAATAGCAGCTGCTTAACATCATTTTAGAGAAATTACTAGTTTTGTAGACTGTGCATAGAAAATTCCATCATGTCTGGCTTCAGCAATTCCTCCTAGCTTGGAGAATATCGAGTATGCTTATTTTATTTATCAGTGGAGGGAGGCCTGGCAGAGGAGGGAACAGTGCGATAGGAGGGGTTTATTTTATTGGAATTTTATTTATTTGTCTCCTACCCCCTCTTACCACACATGCTCAGAAGCAAGTAGTTGTAAAGTAAACTACAAACCTTATCTTGAACATGACATTTTCAATAATTCTAATGGATGCCTACAGCAACCAACAAAGGCATCAATATTCAATTTTACTAATTAAAAAATAGCTTTCATGTACCTACTAACACTCAATTTTTAAAAAAATATGTTTTTTCATCATATAATATTGTTTTTAGATGTTAAACCAGTTTGGGGAATGATGTTATAAAAATCCACACTGTTTTTTAAATATAAATATAAATAAATATCCCCTTCTGGATGGCTACCTTGTCATGGTGAAGGGGCTTGTCAGTGAAGCTGTGAGCTATACCATGTAGAGTCACCCAAGATATGCAGGTTATAGCAGAGAGGTCAGACAAATCAGGGTCAACTAGAGGAGGAACTGGCAACCCACTCCAGTATATTTGCCAAGAAAGCCATGTGGATAATCACAACCAAAAAAACAGACAGATGTGCCTTGCGTGCTGTGTCCATATGGTCACCGAGAGTCAGACGTGACTGAAGGACTGAACAACAACAACAATAAATAAAGTAATCAGCAAGGATGAATATTTCATTTGTTAAACAGTATGTTATGAAGCACATCTCACTCATAAAGAAGCATCATGGGAAATGTTACACTGGCATAACATGCTGCCCATAAAGTGAATTACCTTAAAAGCACTGCTATTCCCTCCCTTTCACCATTGAGTTGTACTATGCAAAATGAGCTGCCCTTGCTCACTTCTTTTCAGCAAAAGTTAGTATTAAACAAAAACATTTTAGGATACTTTTAAAATTAAATGGACTGTGATTTAAGTGGATATTACAGGTCCACATAATGCACAGAAGCAAACATGTAGAAAAAGTTATCAGACCCATGTTGGATAAAGTGAAATTTAGTATGTCACAACGCAATTTCATGCATATAAAAAGTCACACGGTATATGTTACACATAAAGTAACAGTTTTAAACTATAAATATCGTATCAATATCATCAATATGTTTTATCAAAAGGAGTCTTAACAGTTTCTGTCTTGTAAGAGTTATCTTACATAAGTCTGTGAGTTTTCAATCTTGCAAGGTGCTTTTGGGAAAGCTCTATGGACACTGGATTCAATGCTCAAAGACAGGACCCTCCATCCTTTGCAATATGTTAATATCGTTTTTGTCTTGAAGTTGCCCATGCATATCACTATGGAATATGTTGTTGTGTTACAAATAAACAATAATAATCATCAATCTACAAAATGGCGGCAGAGAAAATTTGGTGTGATGAGGAAAAAAAATAAACTGTGTCCAATTGCTGGAATTTTTTTTTCCAACACAAGAAAAACCAGAAAGGATTTAAAATCCCAGCAATTTATTTGTCTATCAGGCAGAACTGGCAAAATGTATCCATGCTGTGATCAGATTACATTAATTTACCTCAAGGTATTTTCAATCTGTTTTTGTACACAAACCTCATCAAAAGACTTGCAAGGTATATAAGTGGTTTTAGTACGCAAAGAGCACAATGTTAAGACAGCGTTTTATAGATTCTCTCGTTTACCAATAGTAAGAGCTATTCATGTTTTTAGTTGTGTTATTAGCATTTGTGCATTATTGAAGCAAATAACATTATGAAAAAAGTAACTAAAACTAAAAAAAAACTGAAAATGCTTCATATTTAAATTTTTAAATGGCCACTGACTTTTTTTGTAGCAAGTACTACACTAGTCCCCCTTCTGGATAGCTTCCTTGTAGTGGTGAAGCAGACAAATCGCAGTCCAGTGGAGAAGGACCTGGCAATGCATCTCTGCCATGAAAACATTATGGATAGGCAGGAGCAGAGACAAGATGTGCCTGACATGCTGCTGTCCATAAGGTCATGGGGAGATGGACACGACTGAACGACAAAAGAACAACAACACTACAGTCCGATTGGGACATGAAGACTTAATGAGAACAAGTCAGGACAGAGGAGGAGGAGGGAACAGTCCTGTCCTCATGTAGACCAATCAATTTTGTCTTTTAAATAAATGTTAGAACATTTTGGAAAACAGTGTCATTTAAATTTATCATTTTTATTTTTGTCATGTCCATATCTCACGAAAAGTTCTCATGATTTGTAATCTTTCTTTTATCACCCATTACACACCTATTATATTCCACCACAGTTGACATTTATAACCCTAATCTGTTTCTCAGAATGACCCTGTCCTCATTTATTTAAGATCAATATATCATTATAACATTTGCTTGAATAAGATCAGATTTTGTTTCCTTGTACATTGTACAAAAATATGTTCATTCGTTTGTAGATCAATACTCCACAACTTGAAGAGAACAATTGGCCTAAAAAATATGCCTTCCCAGGGTGCTATGGTATTTCTCAAGACAATAGAAAGGCAAGAATTAAGGGATAATCATGTTTCAATAAACATGCCCTGTTATTGATATTTTCACTTGCTGTGTATCCGTTGCTGCTGAGCTGTGTTGGCAGAATGTAGGAAAGTCAACTTTACACATTACCATATAGTGTAAAACATGGAAGGAGCTCAAGCCTAAAGATAGGATCACATATATAGTTGTGAGCGTACGAGTTGTTGCTAACGCTGCGGGCTCGCGTAGCGAGCCGAGGCCCTCGCTTCGCGAGGGCACTGCCCGAGGGTCTCAGTTGCTGCAAGGAGCGCCAAAGGCGCTCCTTGCCAGCAACTGAGACCCTCGGGCAGTGCCCTCGCTTCGCGAGGGCACTGCCCGAGGGTCTCAGTTGCTGGCATGGAGCGCCGTAGGCGCTCCATGCCAGCACCTGAGGACCTCGCAAACTTCACGTCGCAACCCAAACAGTACGACACACACATTACGACACTCGCAAACAACATACGACACACGTTCACACACATTACGGACTCGCAACACTCGGACGCAACTCGCGAACATTACAAAATGTCAAACACAATACATACACACACCACATACATAAAAAACTTACCTACACCAAGAGGGAGCACCCAGCACCTCAAAAATACAACTTACACCTCGATTTTACTTCAAATAAAACAGTTTAGAGACTAAAAAAAAAACGAAGCGAGAGAAAAAATGGCCGCCGAACAAAACGAAAACGAGGCTACAGCACTCTAAACTCGCAAAACACCACAAGAAACTCGCAAAACACCACAAAACACCTACGGATATTCCGATACAAACGTATAACACACATTACTCGCCATTTCTCGCCAATGCGGAAGTACACGACTACGCTAACGGTTTGGTCTCGCGCACGCACAGTGTTACACTGCACACATTCAGCACGCTTACACAGCAGATCCACACCACTAATGCTGCAGCAACATCAAAACACATTCACAGCTCTTCCACACAATGCTTTAAAATAGGTAAAGTATATTCATTTATTAATGTACTATATATTTCATTATTACACACTAAACAGCATTAGCTACCTTACAATTTCATTGCCGTCATTTTTTGACGGGCAATTCGCTAGTATTATTATAATGTGTGTCACAGTGTGCATGATTATCATGGAGAAGACATGCAATATCTAAATAAACTGAATGATAACACAGGATTAGATCATTAATACAACAGAAATATATATAAGAGCACACAAGACAGTATATATATATATATATATATATATATATATATATATATATATATATATATATATATATATATAAATCTATTGCATAAACCAGAATCGACCTCATACTGATGATAGCCAAAAGCTTGAAATAGGCCTGTATATGAGTGATTCTTGGTTTGTGTAAAATCCAACCTGGTGCTTTGCTTAAAAGCTGTTTAATACAGTGGGCATATGCTTTAAGGGAGCAATGTATAAAGTTACTATTTTTGGATTAAAAGGGTGAGGTACATTGTATTCTCATTTGCATGTCCCTGCCTTTTAGACATGCAAATGGGCTTATTAATGTATTATTCGTTTCTATTTATATATATATATATATATATATATATATATATATATATATATATATATATATACATTTATTTACAGTAGTTTGTGTACAGATGTATAGTACACATTTTGAATGTTGGTTTAAATGGTTATGGTTTGTTTTCTTGCAGTTTCTTTAAATAATTATGTAATTGTAATCATTTCTGAGACTAGTCATTTTATTTTGTATCTGGAAATATTTTTATTATAGTATATTGTTTTGGTGTTTGTGTGTTTATTTTTAGTATATATATATATATATATATATATATATATATATATATTCAGTATTTAGTAATTTGCATTAAATAGTATGACACTGCTTCAGTAATAGTCTATCATTTTTCATTACCTAGTAAAATAATTGGTAATCTTAATTTTCATATTGTATTTGTACAAGGTTGGTTCTATGATTGTGATTGCTCTTTTCGATTTCTCTGCCGGTTGAACATCAAAGCAAGCTGTGCGTGAGGTTGTTATCATCTACCAGATGTCCTATAGACAAGACACAATGTGGGAGGGGGGGGGGGGGGTTATTTACTCAGCTTTCTCAGATTATATGATGGGGAGGGATAGTTACTAAGCTATCACACAGGCTGTGACAATGTAAGCATGTGTGTGATGTACATTTATTCATAGGGCATAGTACAGTATATATTGAATACAGTGATGCATGTCACAGCTTGTATGCTACTTAGTAATTCTCCCTCATAGGGAAATATACTTTATTCTATTTAACCAACTTCCTCTTAATGCATAGCGTATTTGTAATGGTAAAAGGTGCACAAAAGCCTATATTTATGGCCATCCAGTACCATGTGATACAGGACACAAGACTGTAAAGGTTCTCTGTACTGCATATAGAGCCAAATCTCTCTTGCACATATACTAAGTTTAAAAAAATCTGTTTGTTGAAGAATGTGTATTTATTTTAACTTAATTTAAAACTGGATGCCTTTTCCCTCATCAGAGTGGCTTTCTTCCTCCTCCTAGTGGTTTATGAATGGTTTTGAGCAGTGCAGGGCCTCCATTCAATTGAAGTTTCGGGAGATTCATAGGCTTGTAAGTGAGGTCACAAGTTAATTTGCTATTCAATTGGTGTCTTTTTGCAGGCTCCAAACGGGTTATGAGTTATGGCCTTGAAAAAATGGCGATTGTTAAACACGTAATTTACAGGCTCCTTTGATCTTTCACTTTCGCAAAAGTTAAGGTGTAACATATAGTGCTATTAATACTGGAATTCTAACTATATATCCTGACATGTTAACTTACATCTGACTGCTATAAAAACTTCAAATACCCTGGAAACTTATAGGTTAAAGGGTTTATTAACATACAACAGTAGAGGCGAGATTGGCATCTGAAATACAAGGCTCTACCTATGTAATACAAATGTGTGTAAATACTAATGTGTGCTGCAAGAGTGTAGAGCATTCCTCCTGATTCCTCTGTTCCTTTCCTTAGATAATTCTACTACCCAGCAAGTCCATTTGGCCCAGTTATACACATCTTTTATCAGTGAATGACCCCTGGATGTGATTCTTCATTTCCCCTTTGCTCAACCTCTTGTCTCTTGAGTTGATTCCTGTGCATTGTGTCCATGATGCAAATTCATCCCTGAGGCTTTTAGTACTGGCCATTCATTGTTTGATCACCAGCAGGGTGTCATTCGGGTTAACTTTCCTTTGTTCCTTATGACAGATAACATCACAGATAACTGGATATCCACAAGCAAGACATTCAAACATATTAACCTCTTCATTACAGCTCCAAATTGGTTAATTAATCATATATTTAAACATAAGGTGGCGAAAATCTCAAATCGCTATTCAATTGCTCAATTTCCAGAAGCCCGTAAATGTTTTCACACCCGTAAATGGCAAAAGAAGGAGAAAATCCTGCTAGTGCTAGAGAGGACCCGCAAGGGGGTTAAACACCTATTTGTAGCACTGTAAAAGCAGATAAAAAATCAATACTGCACTGTAATTAATGGGGAAAGCGATGAAAGACATTAGAAGAAATTGTACAACAGTCTCAAGCTCCCAAATCGGCAGGAAATGACATTTATTTTTATATCAGGCTACCCACATGGACTAGAACAGTATTGGCATTCATTTTCATGATTCTTTATTTTGCGGGTTTGCAAGTCTGATCGCATATCAGACACCCGAACCTAATTGCTTGCCCTCCATGTTTTATTGCCGTAATAATGACAGTCTCATTTTCTATTGGCTGATTTAAAATAGGAGGTTACTTGCTTAATTGTTCATGTTTCCGCCCTGAACTGCTCCGAAACAGTGCATGATTTACAGTTTTGGCTTTGGGACAGTAACTTGCGGGCTTGAGCAATTGAATAGCATCGTAATCGGAGACGAAAGTGAGCCTGCCATACACCTTCAGATATACTGCCATCTGCGATCAAGTTGGGGGCTTGGAATTGAATGCGGCTCTAGGTTTCTAGTCTTTTATGTGCATGCAAAGTAATAGGAATCTCAGGGTGACACCATGTGCGATGTCATCATAGCCACTGACTGGCTACACAGTAGTAGTAACCTGACTTATTAAATAGAACATGTGTGTAACGCAACTCTTCCATTGCTGACAATGATGGTTTAGTAGACAAGCTTGTTTATATACAGATTTTATCCTGCTCTACCAATATTTGTGCTGCAGAATAAGAAGTAAGAATAGCAGATTTATGATCACTTGTTCATATAAAAAATGCTTTAATTGTTTAAAGCATGCTTTTTAAATGTATGACTTCACTAATCCTTTAATACACAATCTAGGCCTATTGCTTTTATCTCCATGGCACTTACAAAGGCCTGCTCACTAAGTACATTCTCTGATCAGCTTTTGTTCAGTATGTTCTAGTACAATATGTAACTTAACCCAGTGTATGTAACAATGGTAAATATGTTTACTTATGGGTTCAGTGTTCTTTAACACAAGCATATACAACTCATTTTAGAATAAATTAGCTTCACATAAAATGTACATAGAGGCAGATGACAAGATTTTTAAAACAGAAATCAGAGACATGTTAGCATCATATTTTTGGGTGCAGAAACAGGTGTTATCTGCATATGTTGTGTATGTATCTAATCAACTTAAATATGCCATGTTATGCAGTAAATGTTAAAAACAGTTATATAGATTTTTTTGTTATCTAGTTCACAGAGACAATAGAATAGATATTTATCACATTGCTCAGGTTTTTTGGATAATGTTACAACATATTACATTATATTTATATAATATAAAAATACATTGCAATGAAATAATCATGATATTCTATTAATGCACAATGTCACTAATATCAGGCATGCCATTTGCTATACTGTACTGACAGTTACAAGAGGAAAGAAGAGCTGGAGTTCATCAAAATGTTTTATTACAGTTCTGTGGGAAAACAGGTCCCCTGACCTGCTTGAGACATGTAAGTGTACTCAGAAGGATCTTTTATTCCCTTACTGGTTACACAGTGGAAGATGTTTTAATCAACCACCATAAGATATTTAGGGCCTCATTCATTTGAGCAATTGTAAGTCACGGGAGCCCGTAATGGAGTCCGTAAATTAATTTGCTATTCAATTGGCGTTTTTTTTTTTTACGGGTTTGAAATCCCTGTGGATGTTAGAACCGTAACTTACACCCCATCTAAGCCTTTGATCTTTCACGTCCGCAAGAGTTACGATCGCTAAAATCACAAATCGCTATTCAATTGCTACAATTCTGCAAGCCCTCAAATGTTTTCACACCAGAAAACAGCAAATGTAGAAGAAAATCCTATGAGTGCTACATGGGAACCGCAAAGGGGTTAAAGACATGTCCATAGCACTGTAAATGCAAATAAAAAACACATTTTGTGGTTAAGGTCCAGACATGATGGGGCTTTCTTAGATAAGGTTGTCTACAGTGATATTTTTTTAGAACAAAAATTCTTTCTTAGTTTATATAACTGACACCCATTATCACTGACCATATCTTGTTTATAGTGTGTGGGTTATGGGTTGACACTTTATGAGTCTTTAAAAAAAGAATACATCCCGTTAAGGGTTAACAGCCTTATTAAATTGTGATTCAGCAAATTTAAAAGGGCTCTATTTAAGCACATAGCATATTTTTTTTACAGAAGTTTTTAGTTAGTGAAGACCTTGCTTTTGGATAGAAGTTCACTAACTAAAAACTTCTGTAAAAAAAAGCTATGTGCTTAAATAGAGCCCTTTTAAATTTGCCGGATGGCAATTTAATAAGGCTGTAAATGTTTAATAACATCATTGGAATTTCTGATTGGTTGCTAAGTACATAGCTTAATTTGAATACCTGATAGGCAAATTAAGTTTTGGGTATAATTAGGAGACAGAAAAAGAAAAATAGGAGAGAGAGAGGTGGAAAACCTAAGATAGAGCGACATATCCCATGAATTTGCTATACATACATGGTACACATATCTTCAAGGGAGAGACTTTGATCCAGTGAGCAAAAGACAATTTTTGGCATTAACCAGTTTGGTGGAACCTTATAATAATTGGTAATATATAAATTGAATTCTATTATTTTATGATATAACTGGAAACCATTACCATAATTTATCTGTTTATTGTATCAAAAAGTTATTAAGGTTTTGTTAAAATGTATAAATACTGATATAAATTTTGATACAAAATTTCATATCTCTTTTTATCTTTTTGACCAAAACAAATAAATTAATTTTATTTAGTTAACTCATCAATTATATCATAAAATACATTACCATAATTGTGTCATAGATACATTTTTATGTTTACAAAATACCATACATAGACACTGTTAGTATTTTATTTTAAATGTCATTTTGGTGATTTTTATAATTGGTTTATTTTATTTCATTCCTTGGGTTACTATACAGGTTTTATTGTATATGTAATTGTGATAAATGTTTATATGTTATATCATTAAGAATTATTGAATATATAGAAAATGCTATGACAATAATGATTTGTAAAATCTAATAGGTTTGTTTTATTTTGTTTTATTTGCAATTGATTTGATACATTTTTATAATTAGATTAGTTTGTCTTTGTTATTATCAATAAATGTTATTTTATACATAGGAATATTTGTCTATAAATTGATTTTTAACTCAAAAATTATTATTCAAATTATTTAGAAAATGTATGTCAATAATAATTCTGACAGGGGTCACCACTTGTTGATGAAGCTGTGGCCATCTCCTTGGCCATCTTCCTCCTCACCAGGACCCTGACATCATCAATTTAATCGCTCTGTAACTCCTTGAAATTTAATTGGGCCCTATGTGTCTGATCAGGGTTCCATATTCAAAAACAAGATAAATTAAACCCACTGATATGTAACGAATGATCTGGATAAATACCCTACAGCGTGATTCACACAGCTGTTCATTTTATCAGTGTACGAAAATAACAAAATATGAATGGCTATATGGCGTGAATATATTGTCTCTTTTTGTATTTGTTGGGAGAACAAAAAAGCACAGAGTTTTTGTAATATTCTGTATCATCGTTTTGCATATTTGTTTACAGCCAACAATATTTAAAATGTTCCGGTTTCAAATGAAATCCTCACTTACAGTATAAATCCCCATAAGGTTTTATCTGATGACACTCTTCTTATGCTTCTTATCCAGATATCTGGAGGCAAAGGTCTGAATCAAGAGACTGTTGACTCAAAACCCTAGCATAGAGGTCACATTATTCATATATACTTAATGATAGTAAAGATATTTATTTATTTCCATTTGACACATCAAAGTGGAACTGATACCTTTTCATGTTTAGGATATATTGACGGAATACGATAAACTACCTATAATGTGTCTTATTTATGAATGTTTTAAAAGTAAATCTAACATTTCCTTGAAAACAGCTTTAGCAGTATTGGCCCGAATATAAGCTGCACTTTTTTTTTCAAAATGGAAATTGGCTTGGAAATTGCGGTGCGGCTTATATTTATGACCGTAAAAAAATGATTGCTGATTTGCAGGCTTGAGACTGTTGCACAGTTAATTCTAATGTCATTCACCACTTTTCTCGTATTTTACAGTGCAGTATTGATTTTTCTTATTTGCATTTACGGTGCTACATCTAACCTAATTGTGGGTCCTATTTCATTTACAGTTTACACATGTGAATGCTTGCGGAATTGTAGTGATTTGCGATTTTAGCTATTGTAATGTTTTGCGAGCTACGCTTTTTGGCCTGTAACCAGCAACAGAAGCTACCATAGATTCTGATTAGAAAGCTTGTTTCCCGCAGTTATGGCTGATCACTTAGAGAGAAAAGCATCATCAAGCCTAGGAAGGAGTCATAGTTATCATTCAAGTTTCAAACTTGCAGTTGTTAAGTATGCTAAAAACAAAAGCAACAGAGAGGCTGAAAAAAATATGGATTGGATGAATCTAATGTGTGACGTTGGGTTGTTTTAGAGCAGAAATTGATCCAACTAGAAAATATTTCAGGGGACCAAAACATGGCAAATATCCAGAAATTGAAGTTAGGGTTTTTTCCTATGTTCAAGATATGAGAAAAGATGGGATGCCTATTTCATGAGAAGTATTCCAACTGAAGGCTTTGTAAATTGCAAGAGCTTTAAAAATACAGAAGAGGGAATTCCATGCAAGTATTGGTTAGTGCCGTCGGTTTACTGTATGCAGAGAAATTATCTCGCTCTTTGACGAAGCACTTCATCAGCACAGAAACTGCCAGCATATTTTGAGGGCAAACGGACTAATTTCCAGCGGTACATCATCCAATTGTGGCAGCGTCACTCATACCCATTACACCAGATCGTCAAAGCTGACGAGACGCCTGTATTTTTCGACATGCCAAGCATTACGACATTAGTCAAGAAAGGGGCGAAAATTATCACATTAAGAACAACCGGCAATGGAAAACTTAGAGTAACGATGATGATAGCTGTTACTGCTGACGGAGGAAATTTACCCCCCTATGTTATTCTGAAGCGAAAAACTTTGCCCAAAGAAAACATTCCTGAGGGCTTAGTGATTCATTGCCAGGAAAAAAGCTGGATGAAGACAGAACTGATATTTGACTGGCTGTCTGTAGTTTGGAATTGAAGACCTGGAGCGCTGTTCACTAAGAGAGCCATACTAGTTTTAGATGCTTTTAAAGGTCATCTCACTCCAGAAGTGAAGAATAAACTTGCTGTACAGAAGACAGACCTCATCGTTATACCGGTGGCATGACTTCAGAGCTACATGTGCTTGATGTCATTGTGAACAAGCTGTTCAAAGACAACCTCCGAAAACAGTATTTAGATTAGCTTCGGGAAAAGGATCATGCTCTCACACAGCCTGGTAAGATTTAGAAGCAGTCAGTTATAGATTATCACTTCATGGTCAAAAATATAATCAAAGTCCATCATCACGGTGTTAAAAAAATGCTGCGTGTCAATTTACTGGACTGCTTACTATGGGAGAAAAGTAAAGAAAACAGTGAGAGTGATGAAGTGAATACTGGTAGCGAAGTCAGCAGTGGCAACAGTGATAACAGTGAATAGGCCAATAAAAGTAAAATGTAAATGTACCTGACAGCACTGTGCCGGTATAAACACTATCTTAAGAAAAAAGTTTGCTTGTTACCTTACCTTACTTGTTACCTTACTCTTGATGTTACCTTACCTTATTCTTGATGTTAATATTGATAACCTTCCTAAGGAGGTATATTGTTTTCCAAATACTAGATATATGGGCCCTCATTGAATTGCAATTTGGCCAATTGAATAGGGCTCTAAATAAGCACATAACATATATTTTTTAAATAAGTTTTTAGTTAGTTACTATCTATCCAAAAGCAAGGTTTTCACTAACTAAAAACTTCTTTAAAAAAATATGCTATGTGCTTATTTAGAGCGCTATTCAATTGGACGAATCGCATTTGAATGAGGGCCTAGGTATCTAATTGACTTTTGTCTTTTTCTCTCCAATTTTAAGGGTGCTGCTTCTATTCAGATATTATCTTTTTTTCTTTTTCCCCTTGAATTTCACAGGTGCAGCTTATATGCGGATGCGGCTTATATTCGGGCCAATAAGGTATTTACATCAGTGGCATAGGTAGTAGAATATCACAAAATGCTGGCCCTCTGCAACATATTTTTATATATTGATACATGACACTTTTTAATATCCAAATGCTGTTGCCACAATGCGCTTAACTGCTTTATTATACCATTGTGCTCAACTATTACATTTTATATTTACAATATTAATTAGGCCCTAAAAATTAATTGTTGCTCATGGAAACCATGTACTGTAGCACTCAAGAATTTATTGACTCTTTTGGAGAACTATACCTTTTTTAATTTCTCCCACCCTCTTCATAATTTGGCCACCTCCATGTCCATATCCCAGGCCTTTCCCTCACCCATCCCTCATGTTTATCCAACACCTCCTGAAAAAATCTAAATCTATGTAAATGTGGGCAACAAAAAACTTTTGGATCAATTAACATAATAAGTGATTAGTATGCATTTATTTACTATTTTTCTCTGTGGGGATAGATCCTTGTCCATTTGACAACTTGTATTGCTGATTGTTTTCAAAATAAATAAATCTGATTAAAATACAGGTTGGTTTGCTGTTATTATATAGTTATATATTGTTAACTGTGTTGCATTTTGTATCTTGGACGATATTGGTAAAGATGTAAGTTTACGAGTTTTCAATCTTGTGTCAGTGCCTTGGAAACAAGCACAATGTACATTTGTTTTTAAGCTCAAACACAGGGCCCTCTTTTAAAAGGTGTTAATTTAATTTTTGCAGTGTACTTCCCCCATGTACAGCACTACAGAATATGTTAGCACATTACAAATAAAGATAATAATAATAATAATAATAACATTTCAGTGAGGATGTTTGTTATTATATGTCACCCAAATGACACATGTATTTATTTATTATCAGTGTATTCAGTGAATCCATTACTTTTTAAGTACTTTGAGAACCATTATTGTTATTGGGAAGCTCAGGACTATTTTACAGATTACACCACAGGGCCTCAAGCAGTTGACTTCTCAATCCATGAGGTCTGCCAAACCAAACCCTATTAAACAAATAACTATTTTATGGTTTACCCGCAGTCCCCAGAAAAGTGTACTTCTTATACCATGATGATCACCAGGACAAACCATATTATGTTACTTGGTTACACCACTAACATCAAGGACCACCAACCGATTTCTTGGAATGAGTGTTCAAGATGTCAATATGGGATTATTTGACTGTGGTACTTTTAAAGACACTTTAGGTGAGTAGGAAAACCTATGACGTGAAGAGTTCTTCACATAGGATCATGTAGTCATCCTGACATCTTGTTAATTCTATCAGTACAGCTACTCAGGTGATATCATACAGTGGATATAAAAAGTCTACACACCCCTGTTAAAATGTCAGGTTTCTGTGCTGTAAAAAAATGAGACAAATGAGATAAATAATTTCAGAACTTTTTCCACCTTTAATATGACCTATAAACTGTACAACTCAATTGAAAAACAAACTGAAAACTTTTAGGTGGAGGAAAAAAAAAAAAAAAAAATAATGTGATTGCATAAGTCTGCACACCCTCTTATAACTGGGGATATAGCTGTGTTCAGAATTAAGCAATCACATTCCAAATCGTGTTAGGAGTCAGCATACATTTAAAGTGCCTCTGATTAACCCCAAATAAAGTTCAGCTGCTCTAGTTGGTCTTTCCTGAAATGTTCTTAGTCGCATCCTACAGCAAAAGCCATGGTCCACAGAGAGCTTCCAAAGCATCAGAGGGATCTCACTGTTAAAAGGTATCAGTCAGGAGAAGGGTACAAAATAATTTCCAAGGCATTAGATATACCATGGAACACAGTGGAGGAAATATGGCACAACAGGGACATTACCAAGAACTGGAGCTCCCTCCAAAATTGATGAAAAGATGAGAAGAAAACTGGTCTGGGAGGCTACCAAGAGGCCTACAGCAAAATTAAAGGAGCTGCAGGAATATCTGGCAAGTACTGGCTGTGTGGTACATGTGACAACAATCTCCCGTATTCTTCATGTGTCTGGGCTATGGGGTAGAGTGGTAAGACGAAAGCCTTTTATTACGAAGAAAAACATCCAAGCCAAGCTACATTTTGCAAAAACACACCTGAAGTCTCCCAAAAGCATGCGGGAAAAGGTGTTATGGTCTGAGGAAACCATGGTTGAACTTTTTGACCATAATTCCAAAAGATATGTTTGCCGCAAAAACAACACTGCACATCACCAAAAGAACACCATACCCACAGTGAAGCATGGTGGTGGCAGCATCCTGCTTTGGGGCTGTTTTTCTTTAGCTGGAACTGGGGCCTTAGTTAACATAGAGGGAATTATGAACAGTTCCAAATACCAGTCAATATTGGCACAAAACCTTCAGGCTTCTGCTAGAAAGCTGAACATGAAGAGGAACTTCATCTTTCAGCATGACAACGACCCAAAGCATACATCCAAATCAACAAAAGAATGGCTTCACCAGAAGAAGATTAAAGTTTTGGGGCCTCATTCAAATGAGATTTGGCCAATTGAATAGGGCTCTATATAAGCACAGAGCATATTTTTTTTACAGAATTTTTAATTGGTAAACTTCTATCCAAAAGCAAGGTCTTCATTAACTAAAAATGTCTTTTAAAAAACATATGCTATGTGCTTATATAGAGCCCTATTCAATTGGCCAAATCACAATTGAATGAGGCCCCTGGAATGGCCCAGCCAGAGCCCAGACCTGAATCTGATTGGAAATCTGTGGGGTGATCTGAAGAGGGCTGTGCACAGGAGATGCCCTCGCAATCTGACAGATTTGGAGTGTTTTTGCTAAGAAGAGTGGCCAAGTCAAAATGTGCCATGCTGATAGACTCATACCCAAAAAGACTGAGTGCTGTAATAAAATCAAAAGCTGCTTCAACAAAGTATTAGTTTATGGGTGTGCATACTTATGCAACCATATTATTTTATTTTTATATTTTTTCTTCCCTCTACCTAAAAGTTTTCAGTTTGTTTTTCAATTGAGTTGTACAGTTTATAGGTCACATTAAAGGAGGAAAAAGTTCTGAAATGATTTATCTTTGTCTCATTTTTTTACAGCACAGAAACCTGATATTTTAACAGGGGTGTGTAGACTTTTTATATCCACTGTATATACTAGCACCAATCTGTTCTAACTTGAGATTGCTACCTTATTGGTTGTCAATGTTATTTTTAATATACTCTGTTTTGTATAAAAAGTTACCACAATGGGTTTTATAAAGTGTGTGTTTTGTTGGATATGTGTAGCAGTTCTGACCTTCTACATTTCTACCTGACGTCAACCATCCATGTCCCTGGGACTGAAAGAGTTAGTGTGTGATTACTTTTTACAGATGGTAATTTTATTATTGGCAAATATCAAAGGTTGTTTTTATAATTTGTACGAGCAATGACTAAAATTCTCAGTACTGTATAAATACACAACAAGGGTGGAGCTGGCATTAACCATGTTGAAGAGGCTAATCATTATATTTCTTCCGTAAACTTTATAATGCATGTTATTAAGTGGAGGAGTGGTGTACACATCAATGAAAGACAAGTGCAATAACACAATGTTATTTTCTGAAACTGTGGGAGATCTGAGTAAACACTACTTTACAAAAATAACAGGGCATATCTTGAACAATCTAGCCACAGAGGGGGTAAGAAACTGCATGACTGAAAAAACACAAAAGATAATAGAATAAAACAAAATAAACTTATTGTTAGATTTGGGTCTTCAAACAAGACAGCAGCGAAGATCCAATAGGCCCATGTAGCCACCTATTCCATCTAGCATAATAAATCCTTACTAAAATCGTATGCATATCTCAGGCACGATTAAATTATTTTACTTTATTACAAAAAGGAATGTTTCTTCCATAACATCCCTCTAATTCATTGTTTCCCAATCCTCTCCTTATTCTCTTCCCCTTACATCATTGTCCATCCACCTTTGCCCACTTTACTCTAATTTCTTTGCATCTCTTTCCCAGTTTTCCCTCTTACTTTGAGGACCACTGTACAATGCACAAAATATAAATTAAAGTTTTTTTTTTTGCCTGACTATGAGCATAATTAATCAATGAAAAAGTCATATAGCTAGTTTTGAATTAGACAAAACAGAAATGTTATCCCTCTGGTGGAGACTGGAGACGTCCATAATACTTAGGTAAAAGTTGTGTGTGTAGGAGGACCATTGAAACTTCTGAAGAGCAATGTGGTACTTCAAATATTTAGCGTAGATAATAAGCAACATTTATTTAGAAATAAAAAAATAATACATAAATAAGAACACTCTTTTGTTAACTTTAACATGCAATCATTTTTATGCTACTTTCTCAGGATTTTGTATTCTTGTAAACTAGTTAGCTTTCCATTAGTCCTGATAATGGATTGGTAGTTTTAGCTGACAGACTCCTATTATGCAAATCGAACTTCCTCTATTTTTAAAGCTTCCTTCCAACCCAGGAAATTGTAGATTCTACTGTAGCATAATTGTTTATTAAATGTAATAAAACTGTGATTCTTACATTATAAAATTACTTCAGTGGTCATTTAAATGTTTAAGAATAGTATGTAAGCACCTACATATATTGATAATGTTTATTGGCACAACAATGTGCTAATTTGAACAGCAGGTTTTATGAGATGATTATGGTACTGAAAGGTGGCAGTCCTAGAACATGATACAGTCAATGCCATATTTCCCATTAAGCAGAGTAGGCAAATTCGTAGATGTTTCTGCACTGCTTACAGACAAAGGACAAACAACTCACACCACCACCTTCGACAGTTCCCCCTGACTTCCAACTGATTTTGAATTGGACCCCATTTTCATATGCCACAGAAGACACAGGAAAAAGACCACACCTCCGATTTCCTTTGAGTTGGACTCCATTTTTTTTGTGCCACAGAAGGACCCCTATTCAATTAAGTTACTGGAGTTGGTAATGTAGCCAGTAAATTAATTTGCTATTCAAATGACGTCTTTTAGCTACCCGATTTGTATTTTACAGGCTAAAAATCCTGCGGTTGTTAAAATCGTAACTCCAACCCAGCTAAGCATTTGAATTTTCAAGCCCCCGAAAATGTTGTCATATCCATAAATGGCAAATATAGAAGAAATCATATGAGTACCAAATAAGACTTGCAAGGGGGTTAAACACCTGTTTGTAGCACTGTAAATGCAAATAAAAAATGAATACTGCACTTTAAAAGACAGGGAAAGCGATGAAAGACCTTAGAATTAATTGCACAACAGTCTCAAGCTCGCAAATCTGAAATTACATTTTTTTTGTTTTATTTCCATGTTATATCAATCTCGGTAATCAAGGTGTTAATACATGTCAGGCCATTCACATGGACTATAACATTTCCTTCATTCATTTTTATTATTTTGCACATTGCCGGATTGCGAGTCTGATCACATATAGGACTTCTAAACGCTAATTGATTGAAGTTTAACCTACATGTTTTAATGATGTCATGATAATGGTCTCATTTACTATTGGTTGTTTCTAAATCGGTAGTTACGACCTTGCTAAATTGATCATGATCATGCTCTGAAATGCTACTTACAGGTGCATGGTTTACGGTTTAGACTTTCAGCCAGGTAGTTGTGGGCTTGTTCAATTGAATTGCTCTGTAACTGTTGCAAATTTCAAGCCTGCAGACTTACGGCCGGTATAAAGTAAACTGCGGGCTTGCAATTGAATAGGGACCAAGGTATTCTTCTTTTTGTTACCATTTTGCTGAAGATTTAATGTGAAGTCGCAAGCTACTTTGCTATTCAATTGGTGTCTTTTTGCACGTTCGGTATGGCTTCCGAGTTAAGGGGTTGAAAAAACGGCGGTGGTTAACCTCGCAACTTACAGCCTCCAGAGACTTTGATCTTTCACTTTCGCAAGGCTAAAATCGCAACTTATGGCCTTGAGCAATTGAATAACATCGCAATCGGAAACCAACGGCAGCCCGCAAACCACCCCCAGACATTCGTCTGTCTGCGATCGAGTTGCAGGCTTCTAATTGAATGAGGCCCTAAATATCTCCTTCTGTTTACAGACACCGGACAAACGCCTCACCATTTTCTGTCTTTGAACTGATTCCACATGTCCTCCCACCTATACAATCCACCCACCTATTATTCATGCTCTTTTTTAGTAAAGACTTTCACCTGTAGTTGCTATTACACAGACATAACCAATAATTAGCCCTCTATTCATCTTGCATACATTATTTAACATGCTAACAATTTAACCACGCTTTAATTTTCACCTTCACACTTTTCCATCTGTTTATCGTAAATATCACTTAAACTCACACATGCTACAACAACACTAAGAAATGCTTAAAGGGCCACATCAGAGTAAATACGTCATAGAAGCATGTTAAAATGCTTGTTAAATTTTTGAAATATGTGAATTTTTAACAGAGAAATCAAAATAAAAGATATGTTTACATGTGTAATAGATTGCCCACATGCTGTGGCATTATCACAACTAAACAGGTTGTAGGGGTGTGTCCCCCATTCAATTTAATGGAAAGGTCTTTGTTAGACTACTTATATTTCCAATTTGAAGAGAACCATCATTCTAATGGGGTTGACAGAAAATTCAGGTTTCTGCTCCCTTGCATCTCTGGAATGTCAGCAATACAGACCAGTGCTCTGCTATGATGGTGGTGCTCTGTGTAGTGGTGGAAACAAAAAAAATAACCCTGAACAACTCTATGGCCCTCATTCTATTATCGGCCGTAAATCGTCCGCAAATCTGTGATTCCTTGCGGGGCTCCCGTAACCTTGCAATTCAATTATACGACCCGCAAGGATATCCCCTTACGGCCGGCCGTATATCTTGCAACCGGCCGTAAACTCTGAAAACTTTAAAAGCAAAAATAAATTCAAGACGGCACTGTAAAGCTCTGTAAATGCTAGGGATCATAATGGGGGACATGAGGATTAATAGTAACCCCCTCTCATGCTTGCACATCAGCCCAAATCCGAGATTTAATTAACTGTTCATTTTCCGGCCGCAGCGTGGGCGGGTCTGAGGTGCTCCAAGCCCTCTGGACTTTTTACATGGATATGTGACATAAATAAAAAAAAAACATTTATTTACGGATTTGAGTGTAGGGGAATGTTGTGCTATGAATGCTAACACCTACAATCACTTTATAGTCTCCTCAGAGTGCAGGATGGCTTTATTATGGCTTTATTATGTGCTTAATTGTGTGCCTGCGGGACCTTTTTGCTGCAAGTAAGCTGCAGCTCGGTTTTAGCCTTGCAGAGAGGGTTCCCGGAGCAATTGAATAGCAACCAGGATTTTCTTGCGTCCGAAACTCTTGCGGCCGTTTAAAATCAAAGACTTTCCTCCGGCGTGTGCGGCCGCAAGGGATAGCAAGGCGCAGGCCGCAAGCCTGCCGGAGTCCCCGGCCGGAAGGGAATAGAATAGGCAAATAGCTTGCGGCTGGTCCTTGTGGCCCCGCATCTCCTACGGCCGATAATAGAATGAGGCCCTATGTGTACAGGCATGCAGCCTTATTAAATTGTGATTTGGCCAATGGAATAGGGCTCTATATGAGCACATAGCATATTTTTTTACAGAAGTTTTTTAGTTAGTGAAGACCTTGTTTTTGAATAGAAGTTCGCTCAGTAAAAACTTCTGGAAAAAAATATGCTATGTGCTTATTTAGAGCCCTATTCAATTGGCAGAATCGCAATTTAATAAGGCTGATGGCATGTTGGACTCACCCAAAAGCAGGTCAGCTATTAGTTAACTGCTCTCAAAGGCCCTCATTCAATTGCAATTCTGCCAATTGAATAGCGCTCTAAATAAGCATTTAACATATTTTTTTTAAAGAAGTTTTTAGTTAGTAAACATCTTTTCAAAAGCAAGGTTTTCACTAACTAAAAACTTATTTAAAAAAAATATGTTAAATGCTTATTTAGAGCGCTATTCAATTGGCAGAATTGCAATTGAATGAGGGCCATAGTCTTTCATAATACAGAGAATCACTACTGTTGGTGCTCTACGCTGAGCAATGTTATTACTCAATCAACAGTCAGTAGGCAAGATAGACTTATATGTAAACATACATTTAAAACTTTAAAATGGTTTGCAGGTATTATTAGTGTAATAAAAAAATATCATTTTAACATACAACCACGCCATGAAGAACACTTACAGAGAGATAAATGGCCCTTTAAAGTCTGTTTACATATTTATTGTTACCCATGGATTTTCTATATACTGTATGTTTGAGGTATAAAAATAAAACAATAGTAATAAGAATAATATTAAAGCAAAGCTTATTTTGGTTTACATTGAGCTCAGGCAGGAAGTACTTTGTTCTTTCGCAGTGGGAATAGCAAACCTTCTCTTTGATTGGTGATATCATTCTACCAATCTGTGCACTTCTCTCCATAGCATGATGGGAGGTTATCTCTGTATCAATGATATCAAACAAAGACACATCACTATAATAGTTGGGGACGTTGGGGACGTTTGCGTTGTTGGTAACCCACTTGCGTCCCTCGCACAGCGAGGGATGCCTGCGAGCCTCGCAAAACGAGGCAAGCCATCAACGCACTCATGACTTAGGCTACTATGAGCGCCAAAGGCGCTCATTGCACTGCGAGCCTCGCAAAGCGAGGCGAGCAGTTGAAGCAAGCGACTGCGAGGGTTGCAACACGAAAAACAAAATAATTTCAGAAAAAAAACACACTTACACAAAGCAGGGGGAGAGCCAGGAAGCCTGGGAGTCAGGTTGCAAGCGAATTTGAGCCACATTTGGGTTTTTCGTCAATCCGAAATCAGCTAAGCAAGGAAAACAATGACCGATGAAAAACGTAAAAATTCTGAAACAGGATGAAAACTAGGCTGAACAAAGCCAAGCACGCGGGACTTAGAAAATACACTACAGCAAAGACAGTAACACTTATATAATAATTATACACGAGGCACACAGGACTTCAAAAATAAAACAAACGGCAGTCAGAGTGTAACACGCAAACATTCAGCATATACACAGAGGAGAAAGACACAGGGACGGGGGGAGATGGTGCAAAGAGACACATGGCATTCCCAAGCAAAAAACTTGCAGGTCCACGAAACCTGCAATGAGCGGCCTGTATAGTAGGCGGGAGGAAAGGGTCGCAATGAGCACCTTCGGAGCTCATTTCGCGCCATTTGATGAGCGACAAGGGCGGGAGAGGCTTGCAATGAGCGCCAAAGGTGATCAGTGCAAAGCAGGAAAGTTGACGTACACGGGGGGGGGGGGGGGGAGGCGCTCAGCTCGGGGCTTGCGATGAGCGCCGAAGGTGCTCAGAGGACCAAAAGCCTCATATTGTGTGGCCAGGCTTAGAACGGGCAATTTTCTAGTCTCCAATAATTTCAAGAACATCAGATTTCTGATTGTACATGTGCACTTCTAAGTCTGTATGTAAGAAGCAGAAATGTATAGAGGTAGAATGATAGAGAGTCAACTTTATTAATTGTCCCAATTTGGAGGACACCAGTGGAAAAATCTCATAAAGGCAAGTTGAAATACTTTTTGATTTTTTTAATTATTCAAGGAAGATATCTTAAAAATGTTTCTGTCTGTTTACTTTTTTAGACAGCCTTCTCTGTAACTTACTGCTCAGACAGAGTGTTGCATAGAACTCAATGGAAATAGTTTTGACTGACTGGGGGTGTGTGCCTTCACATCAGTGACACCGTGCATAGAGCTGGATGAGTCACAGGGCAATGTTTTCTTTCAATTCTCTCTCTCTCCTTCTCTCTCTCACTCTCTTCTACTCAAAGGGGGACGGAACGAGGGGCAATGCCTACAAAATGTAAACACACCCATCTAAAATGACCGGTAACTATTCTAATGCAATTCTTAAATCATGGACATGGATTTCTGGATCGAAACAAACCTCCTCTGCAACATGCTGCAGAGCAACTATTCATCAGGAAGTGAGATTGCCGTTTGCCATGATCTTTATCTTTTTAATGTTGACCAGCAGGCCGACTTTTGCACTCTCTTCTTTAACCTTCATCAATAGGTCCTTTAGATCCTCCTCACATTCAGCCATCAAGGTAGCATCATCCGCGTATCTTAGATTGTTGATATTTCTTCCAACAATATTGATTCCGGCTTTGGATTCATCCAGTCTGGCCTTATGTATAATGTACTCTGTAAATAAGTTGAATAAATAAGGTGACAACCTTGTCGCATTCCTTTTCCGATCTTGAACCATTCTGCTGTCCCATGTTTGGTTCTGACAGTGACTGCTTGGTCCACATACAGATTTCTTAGGAGGAGGATGAGATGAACTGGTACTCCCATCTCTTTAAGAACATGCCACATCTTTAAGAACATGTCTGTATGTAAGGAGCAAAAATGTATAGAGTTAGAATGATAGATAGTCCACATTCAAACACTTTGGAATAGTCTATGAAGCAAAGGTAAATTGCTTTTCTGGAACTCTCTTGCTTTCTCTGTTATCCAGCTGACATTGGCAATTTGATCTCTTGTTCCTCTTCCTCTGCAAAACCTGGCTTGCACATCTGGTAGTTCCTGATCCATATATTGTTGGAGTCAAACTTGTAGAATCTTAAGCATTACCTTGCTGGCATGTGAAATTAGTTCAATTGTCTGATAATTGGAGCACTCTTTGGCACTGCCTTTTTGGGGGGATTTTCAGTCTATTGGCCATCGTGGAGTTTTCCAAATGTGTTTGCATAAGGCAAGCAACACTTTCACAGCATCATCCTGTAGAACTTTGAATAGTTCAATTGGGATTCCATCACCTGGTGCAGCTTTATTATTAGCAACACATCCTAGGGCCCATCTCACTTCGCTCTCCGTGATGTCTGGCTTCAGCTCATTGGAGAAACTGTTGAGGTCATCATCGCTGTTAAGATTCTTCCTGTATAGATCTTCAATGTATTCCTGCCACCTCTTATTTATCAGATCTTCTCCTGTTAAGTCCCTACCATTTTTATATTTTATCATGCCCACTTTACAGGTTATTTTCAATTATGTTTATTTTATTTTTTTGGTATTTATGTATAATCCTTAAAATACTTTTAAATCAACTGTTATTTTAGCAGAATGGATACATAGTAATTTAAAAATAAAATGCAAAGAAGACAAAATATTATTAATAGCAATACATTGAAATAAATAAATTGTATTTTTCAGATGCATATCAGTGGCTGTTAACACTTCACTGGAATCAGAATGTAGTAAATATTAATTTAATGACAGAAAGTGATCTAGGATATCGTCTTTAGCACAGGACTCAGAAACTCCAATAAGCCTGACTTGTGCCTAAGGGGGCTTTTATAAGCAAATTTGTGGAGCAATTTCATGGTTCCTGCAAAAAAGAATTATGTAAACATACTGAATCGTACCAGAGATTTTTGGGCAGTAGTTCTTTAGTAGTAGTGCACTACTATGGACCTCCATGGTGATCTAAAGTATAACCATGGAGGTCTCTATGGAACCTCATGGCACATAACAGTAACCCCTATACCATGGGGGACCCTACATACCCACATGCTGTACTATAATATAACTGTTGAGGTCCCTCTGATACCTTAAATTAACCTGTTATCATGGAAGTCCCTATGTACCATTATGGCACACTAACTATTACCGTAGGGGTATAGATGAAAACATAAAAAAAACATTACAGGAAAAGAAAAAGATTTACTAAAAGTAAAACAAAGTTTACAGACAAAATAATAAAAATAGGAATATTAAAATAAAGATGAAACACACAAAAAATACTCCTGTATTAGAGGAAGTTCTACTGACACTCCCCTCTAGAGATGATCACCAAAACCCTGGTCCTCCAACCCTTTTTGTGAGCCAAAGATGAGGATTGATGGGTATAATAATGTCAATAAGGATCCCTACGGTAGTAAATAGGGTGCCATGGGGTCCATAGTGGCTACCCATGATTTCTGGTTAGGTTTAGGTATCATGGGGGCAATACGTAACCTCATGGTTTTAGTGTAGTATACCATGGGGATCTGTAGAGACCCCCATGGTATAGGGGGATAATGTTAGATGCCACTGGTGTCAATAATTACCCATGGTATGAAGATTAATAATAGGTGCCAGGGGGTTCATATGGATCCCTAGGGGTTAATGTAACCCCCAATCCGCAGCACATGGGGTGTAGGTAGGAGGCTAAATGGCCCAAAGGTGTCAGTAGGGGGTTCTGGCCTCATAAGGGGTTTATTACAAGTTGCTTTTATGTGTAATAATTAAAGGATATTGTGTATTTTACTGCTATTATAATATTTGGTTACCAGTAGCAAACAAAACGGAACCATAACATGTAGCTGGTCTGAACTAGTCCATTCACGCCTTTCCTTTGTTCTAGGGGGCTGCTTACCTTCAGCTAAGGTAACAGAGACCAGCCCCCAGGAGAGGGCTGACTCTTCTGTGGCATCATCTCAGTCCCCATGAACACAGGACTATTCTAATTGAGATATGCTAATTCAAGCAGAACAGCAATCTAGCTCATTGGTGTTTGTGCATTCAAGTGGGGTATTCAAACTTGTTCACTCCCTGAATGAGTCTGCACTAGTCCATTCATGCCTTTCCTTTGTTCTAGGGGGATGCTTACCTTCAGCTTAGGTAACATAGACCAGCCCCCAGGAGAGGGCTAACCCTTCTGTGACATCATCTCTATCCCCACTGACACAGAGCTATTCTAATTGGTCAATGCTAATTCAAGGAGTACAGCTATCCAGCTCATTGGTGTTTGTGCATTCAAGCGGGGGATTCAAGCTTGTTCACTTCCCAATTCATGTTAATGTTGTTTTATTCTTAGTGTCTGGTCTTTTCTGAAATGCTCTTTTTGGAAAGCCATTAAAGTTGCAAAGCCTGACTCTAGAATTCTAATCAAAGGGATGTTTGAGTCTATTCCTTGTGCATCCACTCCTAAGCAAAGGGATGTAACAGCGTTCATAATTTTTTTTAAAATTCAGTATCCTTTGGGCAGAGGGGCTGCTTTGGGATGAGATTACTTTGGAGGCACAGTATGATGATCCAATGGAGCCAGCTATTGCATTGCAACATCCCTCCTACTACAGGCTGGAGTATATTGAAGGGCTCCAAGGTGTACTCCAGGGTGATCCAGCATGTGGCATTAGGTCTATAGAACGGGGGATGATCCTGTATAATCAGCGCTGCCAAAAATTGGGACTAAAAACAGGGTCCAAGGAGGCTGCATTAATTGAACCCTTTATACAGGAATAGTTGGAGCTGGAAGCCAGTTATATGGAGCTGCTGATGGAAGCAGCCTAGCCTAAGACCTGCCTCAAGGACGGGAAGGAGCCCTGCCAATTAGGTGGGGATGAAGAAGACACATCCTTGTATTCCAGGAGGCCCTGTAAGCATACAGCTGTTTATATTGTTGTTTGCCCTCAGAGAGCACTGACTGTTTGAGAAGTGCAGCTCAGGAAGGGTCAGAGAGGACTTTTGGCAGAACCCAGGCCAAGCAGACAGTATGGATGGGAGCAGATATTCTCACAGTCCTGGGGAAAGGCTGCAAGGGTAAGTAGAACAAACCTGTAAGATCTTGTCAGTGGACACCATGACCATGGACTCAAAAGGAGGAGAGTGCAAGGTTCAGATCTCTCATACCAGCTAGGAGATCCAGCTGCCATCGTACCTATTGGGATTATCATTTTTTTTATCATATGCACTTCCCTGGACTGTGGGGTTTGTGCTGGGGTCACCGCCAGAATTGTTTTTCCTTCTGAAATAAGTTTCCTCAATGGAGTTTGTACCACACCCAAGACAATGGCATATGGACAGATTGAGTGTAGCAGCATGCATGCAATAATTGGTTGAAGATCATAGGCTGCATATTGAGTTTGGAAGGATGAGTACCTGTCATGACTGATTTATGGGGGATTATGACATGTTGCTTTTACGTGTATAATGTTTGTAACGTGATATTGTGTGTTTTACTGCTATTATAATATTTGGTTACCAGTAGCAAACAAAATGGAACCTATAGCATATAGCTGGTCTAAACTAGTCCATTCATGCCTTTCCTTTGATCTAGGGGGCTGCCTGCCTTTAGCTCAGGTAACACAGACCAGTCCCCAGGAGAGGGCTGAACCATCTGTGACATCATCTCATCTAATTGGACTATGCTAATTCAAGCAGTACAGCTATTCATGTCATTGGTGTTTGTGCATTCAAGAGGGGGATTTAAACTTGTTCACTCTCCAATTTATGTTAATTCTGTTTATTTCTTTGTGCATGGTCTTTTCTAAGAGACGCCATTAAAGTTGCAGTCAGTCTGACACTAGCATTCTAATAAATGGGGTGTATGAGTCTATTTCTTGTACATTCACTCCTAAGTAGTGATGTCCCAAACAGTTCGCTGGAGAACTATTCGCAGCGATTTTCGATGTTCGCGTTCGCAACAAACGGCGAACACATGCGCTTTTCGGTCCGCCCCCTATTCTTTATCATTGAGGAAACTTTGACCCTGCACCTTACAGTCAGCAGACACATTCCAGCCAATCAGCAGCATACACTCCCTTCCAGAGCCTTCCATCGGAATGACAGCCTCCATTTTAGAATCATTCTGAAGCTACATTCGTTGAGAGAGGACATATTATTCTACCTGCTGCTGATTTAATAGGGGAAATAGATAGCTAGGCTGTTTATTTAGCTTTCACTACACACCTGAAGGACTCATTTGATATCTGCTGCAAGGACAGCAACCCAAAAAGCCCTTTTTAGGGCTAGAACATCATTTATTTTATTTTATTATTTTTTTCTGCTGATTTATTAGGGAAATAGATAGCCAGGCTGTGTATTTAGCTTTCACTACACACCTGAAGGACTCCTTTGATATCTGCTGCAAGGACAGCAACCCAAAAAGCCCTTTTTAGGGCTAGAACATCATTTATTTTATTTTATTATTTTTTTCTGCTGATTTAATAGGGAACTAGATAGCCAGGCTGTGTATTTAGCTTTCACTACACACCTGAAGGACTCCTTTGATATCTGCTGCAAGGACAGCAACCCAAAAAGCCCTTTTTATTTTATTTTATTATTTTTTTCTGTGTAATCTAATTGCATATGCCTGCCTGCTAGCGTGTGTGTGAGGCCTATTACATATACTCTGCCAACTTTTGCCAGTGCACAGTGACACTCATATCTAGTGCAACCGTAGTGTGCAGTGTAATAAAACAACACTTTCTTTACTGTAATCGATTGAATATCAGTTGCGTGCCTACAGGCGTGTGTGTGAGGCCTATTGCATCTAGTCTGCCAACTTTTGCCAGTGCACAGTGACACTCATATCTAGTGCAACCGTAGTGTGCAGTGAAATAAAAGAACCCTTTTTTGACTGTAATCGATTGAATATCAGTTGCCTGCCTACAGGCGTGTGTGTGAGGCCTATTGCATCTACTCTGCCAACTTTTGCCAGTGCAAAGTGACACTCATATCTAGTGCAACCGTAGTGTGCAGTGAAATAAAACAACCCTTTTTTGACTGTAATCGATTGAATATCAGTTGCCTGCCTACAGGCGTGTGTGTGAGGCTTATTGCATCTAGTCTGCCAACTTTTGCCAGTGCACAGTGACACTCATCTCTGGTGTCACAGTAGCTTGCACGCATAGTACCACTAATCGTAAAAAAAAATGACAGGCAGAGGCAGGCCACCCCGCAGGGGCCGTCGTGGTGCTGTGATTCCCTTTGGCCCTAGAATAATGCCCAGTTTCAGAGGCAACGTACCCTGAACTTGAACAGTTCTGAGGACATGGTTGACTGGCTAACACAGGACACCCAATCTTCTACAGCTTCCGCTCGGAACCTAGATGCACCATCCTCCTCCAGCTTAGCTTCGAGCACCTCTCCAGTTACCACTCGCCCGCCTGCCGCCACCACCAACACTAGCACCACAGCCGCTTTACTTGATCCGTCAGCAGAGTTATTTACACATCCGTTGGAAGAAATGAGTGATGCACAAACAGTAGTGCCAGAGGATGTAGATAACAGGTATATGTCCCAGTCAGGCAGCATTACACACATGGACGTACAGTCTGATGATGATGATGATGTTGTACCCGGTGCTGCTTCCTTTGTTGAGTTGTCAGATACAAGAGAAGCGGTTGATGATGACGATGCGTCCGTGGAAGTCACATGGGTGACCGCTATAAGAGAAGAAGAACAGGAGGAAAGTTCAGATGGGGAGACAGAGAGGAGGAGGAGACAAGTTGGAAGCAGTGGGAGGTCGTCGAAAGTAGCTAGTGGCACAGTCAGACAGCATGCATCGGCACCCGGGGTCAGCCAGACAGCACGCCAGTCAACGCATGCAGTTGCCACCACCAGAATGCTGTCATTGCAGAGCTCAGCAGTGTGGCAATTTTTTCGTGTGTCTGCCTGTGACAACAGTGATGCCATTTGCAACCTGTGCGAAAAGAAACTGAGTCATGGGAAGTCCAACACCCACCTAGGTACAACTTCTTTGCGAAGGCACATGATGTCACATCACAAACGCCTATGGGATCAACACATGAGTACAAGCAGCACACAAAGTCAAAGCCGCCATCCTCCTCCTGGTCCAGCATCTTCAGCCACGTCAACCACTGCTGCCCTGCTTGCCCCCTCTCAACCATCCACCAATCCGTGTCTCGCCCTGAGCAGTCCCTGCTCATCTGTCCACAGTCAGGTGTCTGTCAAGGACATGTTTGAGCGTAAGAAGCCAATGTCACAAAGTCACCCCCTTGCCCGGCAACTGACAGCTGGCTTGTCTGAACTCTTAGCCCGCCAGCTTTTACCATACAAGCTGGTGGAGTCTGAGGCGTTCAAAAAATTTGTAGCTATTGGGACACCGCAGTGGAAGGTACCCGGACGAAATTTCTTTGCACAAAAGGCAATCCCCAACTTGTACTCTATTGTGCAAAAGGAAGTAATGGCATTTCTGGCACACAGTGTTGGGGCAAGGGTCGATCTGACCACGGATACCTGGTCTGCAAAGCATGGTCAGGGCAGGTATATCACCTACACTGCGCATTGGGTAAACCTGGTGACGGCTGCCAAGCATGGAATACGTGGCTCTGCAGAGGAGTTGGTGACACCGCCACGACTTGCAGGCAGGCCTGCTGCCACCTCCTCTACTCCTCCTACTCCATCCTCTTCCATAACCTCCTCGGCTGAGTCCTCTTCTGCTGCTGCTATGTCTTGCTCCACATCAACGGCTCCCCCCCCCCCCCCCGCTCCACAGGTACTATTCCACATACCAGATACGGCAGTGTCATGCCATCTTGGGGTTGACTTCCCTGAAAGCAGAGAGTCACACCGGACCAGCACTCCTGTCCTCCCTGAACGCACAGGTGGATCAGTGGCTGACTCCGCACCAACTGAAGATTGGCAAAGTGGTTTGTGACAACGGAAGAAATTTGTTGGTGCCATTGAATTTGGGCAAGTGTGTAATCTGATTGTACAACGCTTTGTGCATAAGCACCCAGGCTTACAGGACATCCTGAAGCAGGCCAGGAAGGTGTGTGCCCATTTCAGGCGTTCCTACACGGCCATGGCGCACTTTACAGGAATCCAGCAGCGAAACAACATGCCAGCCAAGCGCTTGATTTTCGACAGCCCGACACGTTGGAATTCAACACTCCTAATGTTCGACCGCCTGCTCCAACAAGAAAAGGCCGTTAGCGAGTATTTGTATGACCGGGTGCTAGGACAGCCTCTGCGGAGCTGGGGATTTTTTTGCCACGTTACTGGGCGCTCATGCGCAATGCCTGTAGGCTTATGCGTCCTTTTGAGGAGGTGACAAACCTGATCAGTCGCACCATCAGCGACATCATACCATTTGTTTTCTTCCTGGAGCGTGCCCTGCGAAGAGTGCTGGATCAGGCCATAGATGAGCATGAAGAGGAAGAGTTGTGGTCACCATCACCGCCAGAAACAGCCTTATCAGCATCGCTTGCTGGACCTGCGGCAACGCTGGAAGAGGATTGTGAGGAAGAGGAGTCAGAGGAGGAATGTGGCTTTGAGGAGGAGGAGGAAGACCACCCACAACAGGCATCCCAGGGTGCTCATTGTCATCTATCTAGTACCAGTGGTGTTGTACGTGGCTGGGGGGAAGAACATACCTTCAGTGAGATCACTGAGGACGAGGAACGGGACATGACTAGCTCGGCATCCAACCTTGTGCAAATGGGGTCTTTCATGCTGTCGTGCCTGTTGAGGGACCCTCTTATAAAAAGGATGAAGGAGAACGACCTGTACTGGGTGTCCACGCTACTAGACCCCCGTTATAAGCAGAAAGTGCCTGAAATGTTACCGAATTACCACAAGTAGGAAAGGATGCAGCACTACCAAAATACATTAAAAAGTATGCTTTACACAGTGTTTAAGGGTGATGTCACAGCACAAAGGCAATCTAACAGCGGAAGAGGTGAACATAATCCTCCTCCTCCCACGACCACGCCGGCAGGGAGAGGACGCTTTACAGACGTGTTGTTGATGGAGGACATGCAGAGCTTTTTAAGTCCTATGCATCACCACAGCCCTTCGGGGTCCACACTCAGAGAACGACGCGACCGTCAGGTAACAGACTGCCTCGCCATAACTACAGATATCGACACTATGAGGAGCGAATAAACCCCTTGACTACTGGGTGTGGACGCTTGCTCTGTGGCCTGAGCTATCCCAATTTGCCATAGAACTTCTGTCCTGCCCCGCTTCAAGTGTCCTGCCAGGAAGGACCTTCAGTGCAGCAGGAGGTTTTGTCACTGATAAGAGGAGTCGCCTAGGTCAAAAAAAGTCTAGATTACCTCACCTTTATTAAGATGAATGAGGGATGGATCCCGAAGGGACTGACAGTGGGCGATACATTCGATTAAAAAAGGCCTGCTAGATGAGCTGCCTTGAGCTAATAATGGTCCACAAACTAACATCAATTTTTCTGGTCGCTGCAACAATACCTCATTTTTGCATTTAAATTCTTTTATTGTCAGAAGGCGTACAGCATGTAATGAAAAAAAAAGCATGTTTGAACAGTCTTGCATAACAGTTGTGCAAAAATACATATTTACAATAAAGACATTTTGTGAAAGTTAGCTGGTTATTCCTTCTTATTTTTACTTTTTAGGTTAATAATTTTTCTTATTTTTTACTGTGATTGCAATTTAAGAGATACCTAAAACATGGTAAAACAGACAATAGTAAAGAGTATATGTGCAGGGAACACCAAAGTCCTATTAGCTATCATCCCTCCAGCAGTATTAGCTCATTATTTACAATATCTAACCTGGCCAATCACCCTTGGGTTACCCTAGGGCAGGCTTCAGTGAGCGACCTCTCCTTTCCTGGGATGATTTTGCCGCCGGTTGCTTCTGAAGGGTCTCCAGGGCTCCCCCACTCCGGTCCTTCCCCCAGTGTCGCTTCAACCAGTAACAAATGTTTTATATTTGTAAAGCGACCCAATGATCCCCCTTGATAGAGGTTTATCTTTACAAATTTTGGATAACCAATTTAAGACCGGTGTCCCCTGTTTCTGGATCAGGGAGTGTGTGAAATGCCTCAGCCTACAGTAATTGTAATGTTCTGACAGCGGTAGCTCATGCTTGTCCCTCAGTTCCTCATAGGTGAGCATCTGGCCCTTTACTAACCAGTCTCCCAGTCTATCTAGTTTTCTTGACCTCCACCAGTGTTGTGATGTTGTGCTCATGTGTTTCGGGGCCTGAGGGTGGTCAAGAATTGGGGTCATTTGGGTGGATCCCGGGAACAAACCTGTGTGTTTCTTGGCCCATTTCCAGTATGATAGTGAGTATCTGATTAGGGGGTTTGGCGAGTTTTTAAGTCTCTGAGGCAATTCTGATAGCCAAGCCACCTTGTCCCAGGTTAAGGGCCTTAAAGTGTGGTTCTCTAAATACACACAGGCCGGTTGATGACATTTAGAATGTGCTATTGGGAGGAATGATAGGTGACGGAACAGGTATTAAACTGATAGGAATGAGTAGTACAACTTAATACACCACTCCTATCTGGTGGCACATAGCATTGCACGTACAGTGCCCCAAATTCGAAGTAGGAGGTCAGACCAAGCATCTTTTTCCATCTCCCTGTTCCAAAAATCCATGCCATATACACGTCCCCTGATAGGTGACGTAACAGGTATTAAACTGATAGGAATGAGTAGTACGACTTAATACATCACTCCTATCTGGTGACACCTTAGATTGCACGTGCAGTGCCCCAAATTCGAAGTAGGAGGTCCGACCAAGCATCTTTTTCCATCTCCCTGTTCCAAAAATCCATGCCATATACACGTCCCCTGATAGGTGATGTAACAGGTATTAAACTAATAGGAATGAGTAGTACAACTTAATACACCACTCCTATCTGGTGGCACCTTAGATTGCACGTGCAGTGCCCCAAATTCGAAGTAGGAGGTCCGACCAAACATCTTTTTCCATCTCCCTGTTCCAAAAATCCATGCCATATACACGTCCCCTGATAGGAGACGTAACAGGTATTAAACTGATAGGAATGAGTAGTACAACTTAATACACCACTCCTATCTGGTGGCACCTTAGATTGCACGTGCAGTGCCCCAAATTAGAAGTGGGAGGTCCGACCAAGCATCTTTTTCCATCTCCCTGTTCCAAAAATCCATGCCATATACACGTCCCCTGATAGGTAACGTAACAGGTATTAAACTGATAGGAATGAGTAGTACAACTTAATACACCACTCCTATCTGGTGGCACCTTAGATTGCACGTAATAATCTAATTGCATATGCCTGCCTGCTAGCGTGTGTGTGAGGCCTATTGCATCTAGTCTGCCAACTTTTGCCAGTGCACAGTGACACTCATATCTAGTGCAACCGTAGTGTGCAGTGAAATAAAATAACCCTTTTTTGACTGTAATCGATTGAATATCAGTTGCCTGCCTACAGGCGTGTGTGTGAGGCCTATTGCATCTACTCTGCCAACATTTGCCAGTGCACAGTGACACTCATATCTAGTGCAACCGTAGTGTGCAGTGAAATAAAACAACCCTTTTTTGACTGTAATCGATTGAATATCAGTTGCCTGCCTACAGGCGTGTGTGTGAGGCTTATTGCATCTAGTCTGCCAACTTTTGCCAGTGCACAGTGACACTCATATCTACTGCAAGCGTAGTGTGCAGTGAAATAAAAGAACCCTTTTTTGACTGTAATCGATTGAATATCAGTTGCCTGCCTACAGGCGTGTGTGAAGCCTATTGCATCTAGTCTGCCAACTTTTGCCAGTGCACAGTGACACTCATCTCTGGTGTCACAGTAGCTTGCACGCATAGTACCACTAATCGTAAAAAAAATGACAGGCAGAGGCAGGCCACCCCGCAGGGGCCGTCGTGGTGCTGTGATTCCCTTTGGCCCTAGAATAATGCCCAGTTTCAGAGGCAACGTACCCTGAACTTGAACAGTTCTGAGGACATGGTTGACTGGCTAACACAGGACACCCAATCTTCTACAGCTTCCGCTCGGAACCTAGATGCACCATCCTCCTCCAGCTTAGCTTCGAGCACCTCTCCAGTTACCACTCGCCCGCCTGCTGCCACCACCAACACTAGCACCACAGCCGCTTCACTTGATCCGTCAGCAGAGTTATTTACACATCCGTTGGAAGAAATGAGTGATGCACAAACAGTAGTGCCAGAGGATGTAGATAACAGGTATATGTCCCAGTCAGGCAGCATTACACACATGGACGTACAGTCTGATGATGATGATGATGTTGTACCCGGTGCTGCTTCCTTTGTTGAGTTGTCAGATACAAGTGAAGCGGTTGATGATGACGATTTGTCCGTGGATGTCACATGGGTGACCGCTATAAGAGAAGAAGAACAGGAGGAAAGTTCAGATGGGGAGACAGAGAGGAGGAGGAGACAAGTTGGAAGCAGTGGGAGGTCGTCGAAAGTAGCTAGTGGCACAGTCAGACAGCATGCATCGGCACCCGGGGTCAGCCAGACAGCACGCCAGTCAACGCATGCAGTTGCCACCACCAGAATGCTGTCATTGCAGAGCTCAGCAGTGTGGCAATTTTTTCGTGTGTCTGCCTGTGACAACAGTGATGCCATTTGCAACCTGTGCGAAAAGAAACTGAGTCATGGGAAGTCCAACACCCACCTAGGTACAACTTCTTTGCGAAGGCACATGATGTCACATCACAAACGCCTATGGGATCAACACATGAGTACAAGCAGCACACAAAGTCAAAGCCGCCATCCTCCTCCTGGTCCAGCATCTTCAGCCACGTCAACCACTGCTGCCCTGCTTGCCCCCTCTCAACCATCCACCAATCCGTGTCTCGCCCTGAGCAGTCCCTGCTCATCTGTCCACAGTCAGGTGTCTGTCAAGGACATGTTTGAGCGTAAGAAGCCAATGTCACAAAGTCACCCCCTTGCCCGGCAACTGACAGCTGGCTTGTCTGAACTCTTAGCCCGCCAGCTTTTACCATACAAGCTGGTGGAGTCTGAGGCGTTCAAAAAATTTGTAGCTATTGGGACACCGCAGTGGAAGGTACCCGGACGAAATTTCTTTGCACAAAAGGCAATCCCCAACTTGTACTCTATTGTGCAAAAGGAAGTAATGGCATTTCTGGCACACCGATCTGGGGCAAGGGTCGATCTGACCACGGATACCTGGTCTGCAAAGCATGGTCAGGGCAGGTATATCACCTACACTGCGCATTGGGTAAACCTGGTGACGGCTGCCAAGCATGGAATACGTGGCTCTGCAGAGGAGTTGGTGACACCGCCACGACTTGCAGGCAGGCCTGCTGCCACCTCCTCTACTCCTCCTACTCCATCCTCTTCCATAACCTCCTCGGCTGAGTCCTCTTCTGCTGCTGCTATGTCTTGCTCCACATCAACGGCTCCCCCCCCCCCCCCCCGCTCCACAGGTACTATTCCACATCCCGGATACGGCAGTGTCATGCCATCTTGGGGTTGACTTCCCTGAAAGCAGAGAGTCACACCGGACCAGCACTCCTGTCCTCCCTGAACGCACAGGTGGATCAGTGGCTGACTCCGCACCAACTGAAGATTGGCAAAGTGGTTTGTGACAACGGAAGAAATTTGTTGGCGCCATTGAATTTGGGCAAGTTGACACATGTGCCATGTATGGCACATGTGTGTAATCTGATTGTACAACGCTTTGTGCATAAGCACCCAGGCTTACAGGACATCCTGAAGCAGGCCAGGAAGGTGTGTGCCCATTTCAGGCGTTCCTACACGGCCATGGCGCACTTTACAGGAATCCAGCAGCGAAACAACATGCCAGCCAAGCGCTTGATTTTCGACAGCCCGACACGTTGGAATTCAACACTCCTAATGTTCGACCGCCTGCTCCAACAAGAATAGGCCGTTAACGAGTATTTGTATGACCGGGTGCTAGGACAGCCTCTGCGGAGCTGGGGATTTTTTTGCCACGTTACTGGGCGCTCATGCGCAATGCCTGTAGGCTTATGCGTCCTTTTGAGGAGGTGACAAACCTGATCAGTCGCACCCAGGGCACCATCAGCGACATCATACCATTTGTTTTCTTCCTGGAGCGTGCCCTGCGAAGAGTGCTGGATCAGGCCATAGATGAGCATGAAGAGGAAGAGTTGTGGTCACCATCACCGCCAGAAACAGCCTTATCAGCATCGCTTGCTGGACCTGCGGCAACGCTGGAAGAGGATTGTGAGGAAGAGGAGTCAGAGGAGGAATGTGGCTTTGAGGAGGAGGAGGAAGACCACCCACAACAGGCATCCCAGGGTGCTCGTTGTCATCTATCTAGTACCAGTGGTGTTGTACGTGGCTGGGGGGAAGAACATACCTTCAGTGAGATCACTGAGGACGAGGAACGGGACATGACTAGCTCGGCATCCAACCTTGTGCAAATGGGGTCTTTCATGCTGTCGTGCCTGTTGAGGGACCCTCTTATAAAAAGGATGAAGGAGAACGACCTGTACTGGGTGTCCACGCTACTAGACCCCCGTTATAAGCAGAAAGTGCCTGAAATGTTACCGAATTACCACAAGTAGGAAAGGATGCAGCACTACCAAAATACATTAAAAAGTATGCTTTACACAGTGTTTAAGGGTGATGTCACAGCACAAAGGCAATCTAACAGCGGAAGAGGTGAACATAATCCTCCTCCTCCCACGACCACGCCGGCAGGGAGAGGACGCTTTACAGACGTGTTGTTGATGGAGGACATGCAGAGCTTTTTAAGTCCTATGCATCACCACAGCCCTTCGGGGTCCACACTCAGAGAACGACGCGACCGTCAGGTAACAGACTGCCTCGCCATAACTACAGATATCGACACTATGAGGAGCGAATAAACCCCTTGACTACTGGGTGTGGACGCTTGCTCTGTGGCCTGAGCTATCCCAATTTGCCATAGAACTTCTGTCCTGCCCCGCTTCAAGTGTCCTGCCAGGAAGGACCTTCAGTGCAGCAGGAGGTTTTGTCACTGATAAGAGAAGTCGCCTAGGTCAAAAAAAGTCTAGATTACCTCACCTTTATTAAGATGAATGAGGGATGGATCCCGAAGGGACTGACAGTGGGCGATACATTCGATTAAAAAAGGCCTGCTAGATGAGCTGCCTTGAGCTAATAATGGTCCACAAACTAACATCAATTTTTCTGGTCGCTGCAACAATACCTCATTTTTGCATTTAAATTCTTTTATTGTCAGAAGGCGTACAGCATGTAATGAAAAAAAAAGCATGTTTGAACAGTCTTGCATAACAGTTGTGCAAAAATACATATTTACAATAAAGACATTTTGTGAAAGTTAGCTGGTTATTCCTTCTTATTTTTACTTTTTAGGTTAATAATTTTTCTTATTTTTTACTGTGATTGCAATTTAAGAGATACCTAAAACATGGTAAAACAGACAATAGTAAAGAGTATATGTGCAGGGAACACCAAAGTCCTATTAGCTATCATCCCTCCAGCAGTATTAGCTCATTATTTACAATATCTAACCTGGCCAATCACCCTTGGGTTACCCTAGGGCAGGCTTCAGTGAGCGACCTCTCCTTTCCTGGGATGATTTTGCCGCCGGTTGCTTCTGAAGGGTCTCCAGGGCTCCCCCACTCCGGTCCTTCCCCCAGTGTCGCTTCAACCAGTAACAAATGTTTTATATTTGTAAAGCGACCCAATGATCCCCCTTGATAGAGGTTTATCTTTACAAATTTTGGATAACCAATTTAAGACCGGTGTCCCCTGTTTCTGGATCAGGGAATGTGTGAAATGCCTCAGCCTACAGTAATTGTAATGTTCTGACAGCGGTAGCTCATGCTTGTCCCTCAGTTCCTCATAGGTGAGCATCTGGCCCTTTACTAACCAGTCTCCCAGTCTATCTAGTTTTCTTGACCTCCACCAGTGTTGTGATGTTGTGCTCATGTGTTTCGGGGCCTGAGGGTGGTCAAGAATTGGGGTCATTTGGGTGGATCCCGGGAACAAACCTGTGTGTTTCTTGGCCCATTTCCAGTATGATAGTGAGTATCTGATTAGGGGGTTTGGCGAGTTTTTAAGTCTCTGAGACAATTCTGATAGCCAAGCCACCTTGTCCCAGGTTAAGGGCCTTAAAGTGTGGTTCTCTAAATACACACAGGCCGGTTGATGACATTTAGAATGTGCTATTGGGAGGAATGATAGGTGACGGAACAGGTATTAAACTGATAGGAATGAGTAGTACAACTTAATACACCACTCCTATCTGGTGGCACATAGCATTGCACGTGCAGTGCCCCAAATTCGAAGTAGGAGGTCAGACCAAGCATCTTTTTCCATCTCCCTGTTCCAAAAATCCATGCCATATACACGTCCCCTGATAGGTGACGTAACAGGTATTAAACTGATAGGAATGAGTAGTACAACTTAATACATCACTCCTATCTGGTGGCACCTTAGATTGCACGTGCAGTGCCCCAAATTCGAAGTAGGAGGTCCGACCAAGCATCTTTTTCCATCTCCCTGTTCCAAAAATCCATGCCATATACACGTCCCCTGATAGGTGATGTAACAGGTATTAAACTGATAGGAATGAGTAGTACAACTTAATACACCACTCCTATCTGGTGGCACCTTAGATTGCACGTGCAGTGCCCCAAATTCGAAGTAGGAGGTCCGACCAAACATCTTTTTCCATCTCCCTGTTCCAAAAATCCATGCCATATACACGTCCCCTGATAGGAGACTTAACAGGTATTAAACTGATAGGAATGAGTAGTACAACTTAATACACCACTCCTATCTGGTGGCACCTTAGATTGCACGTGCAGTGCCCCAAATTAGAAGTGGGAGGTCCGACCAAGCATCTTTTTCCATCTCCCTGTTCCAAAAATCCATGCCATATACACGTCCCCTGATAGGTAACGTAACAGGTATTAAACTGAAAGGAATGAGTAGTACAACTTAATACACCACTCCTATCTGGTGGCACCTTAGATTGCACGTGCAGTGCCCCAAATTAGAAGTAGGAGGTCCGACCAAGCATCTTTTTCCATCTCCCTGTTCCAAAAATCCATGCCATATACACGTCCCCTAATAGTGGACGTAACAGGGATTAAACCGATAGGAATAGTACTACTTAACAGTACACACCTTATAATAACGCAGACAGAGGCAACAGGTATAATCTTACATGCTGGGCATTGGAAGCCCCCAGACTCTGACCTATGTATAATCTTCCATGCTGGGCAGTGGAAGCCCCCAGACTCTGACCTGTGTATAATCTTCCATGCTGGGCAGTGGAAGCCCCCAGACTCTGGGAGTCTGAAGAAGAGGAGTCAGAGTAGGAAGGTGGCTTTGAGGAGGTGGAAGACCAAACACAGCAGGCGTCCCAGGGGGCTTGTTGTCTTCTTTCGGGACCCTTGGTGGCTGGGTGGAGGAAGAGACCTTCAATGACATCAGTGAGGACAAGGAACATGACATGGCTAGCTTGGTATCCAACCTTGTGCAAATGGGGAGTTTGCGGTTGTGCAAAGGGACTGTTTGCGGTTGTTTGCGGGGCATTAAACGGGGATATTGGTCTGTTACTGTGAAGCGGGTGTAACCCTTACACTACCTTATCGATACAACATCATACCTGATGTTTAAAAGCATGTTATTCCAAACAATTTAGGAATGTTAGGTGATTTATGCCCTTTATGGCTTAAAACCAGACTCTGCATCAACTATGTAATTTTCCGTCAGAGTTTTGCCATGGATCCCCCTCCGGCATGCCACAGTCCAGGTGTTCGTCCCCTTGAAACAACTTTCCCATCACTCGTGTGGCCAGAAAGAGTCCCTGTGGGTTTTGAAATTCGCCTGCCCATTGAAGTCTATGGCGGTTCGCAAATGTTCGTCCGTTCGCGAACATTTGATGGAATTTGTGTCCGCGGTTCGCAAACCGAAAATTTGATGTTCGCGACATCACTACTCCTAAGCAAAGGGATGTAACAACGTTTCTTATTTTTTAATACAAGTAACCTTGGAGCTGTGCTTGCAACCTGTGATTTCCAGAGTTCCCCTAAGAGGTGTTTGCTGGGAGTTTTGAGATTGAACACAAAAGGCATGACCTAGAGGGAGAAAATTGAACTGCATGTGCCCCTCAACCCTGGGTCATCACAGTATGGCTGAAGGTACCTGTAGAGAGAGACTTCAGAGTAACCTTCAGTGAGCTTGGATACTATTCCAAGAGGCAAGTGATAGCGATTTAGAAAATAGTTATGGGACAGCCACTTGGCATTTATCAGTGATTGGATTTACATGTGTGATGTGATAGCTTGATAGTGATTTCTAAGTGAATTTCACTTAGTTTCTTGCTTTTGAATGTCATAGAATAGAGGCCACAATCGGATCAAAGCAACACCGTATAAAATATTTTAAAACATGCATGGACTGTTGGGTAGAATGAACCTGCCCCAGAAAGAAGAACTGATTGAATAACTCATAGATTAGGTTGCGACCAGGTGTGGACCTACCAGTGGTGCAGGTGGTGCAGTGCACCAGGGCCCTCCTTTTGTAATTTAATTTTTTTGCCTTTTCTTTTCTTTTCTGTAGATCATTTCTATTGAAGCTCTAAGTGGTGCCATGCTGGGGATGTGTCAGGGAGGAGGTGAGAGAGAGCAAGGGCTGGATCATAGCAAAGTGCAGAGGGATGAGAAAGGTTAGATGCTGTGTGGGGATGATGCTGAGAGGGGATGGCTGCTGATAAGGACTAGATGCTATGTAGGGTTGAAAGCTAAGAGGGATGGGTGCTGTGTGGAGGTGGGTGTTAATAGAGACTGGGTGCTTCAGGAAGATGGCTGCTGAATGCAATTGGCTGCTATGTATATATATATATATATATATATATATATATATATATATATGCCTTAGGGAGGGGAGCTGTTATGGCAAGGGGTCTCATTGCAAACCTTTCCCCCCCACCCTCCCCCACTGTGGGAGGGGGCCCAAACATGTTTTTTTGCACCAGGGCCCTCCATTTTCTAGCTCCACCACTGATTGCAACCTTTGAAAACAAATACTGGAAGGGAAAGTTTGTGCCACCAGAGGCAGAGCTACTGCTGGTGCAGAAAATGCAACACATCAGGGCCCACAACATGGTGGGGGACCTCTACTACTGGTATCAGCTTGGAATAAAGGATAACTCTTAATTTGTTAGGGGAGAATGGTTCATAATTATTTTCATAGAAAGGTGATATTAACAACCAGTTATAAGTTGCATAAAGAAGCTGTAATGGAAGTGCCCCAAATTATTTAGCACTGGGACTGCCCATTCACTAGCTCCACGGCAGTCTGGCACTTTTAGGCCACAATCGACTCAAAATGATTTGTACATACAGAGAGCACATTAGACTTTTTCACAATAATTGAATGAAGACTAGTCCCAAGAAAAACTGATATCAATTGTACTCCTATATATGTCTCCTTATTATCTGTACCTCTAATACCAATTAATTCATTTGCTACAGCGATTTTACAATTTTTTTACTAAAATAAAAATGTTAAATGTATTGCAAGACCCATTAAAGAGGCAGGGGCAACATATGAGGTCCTTTAAGTTACCGTAAATAGTTCAGTGCTTTAGGTTATTCAAAATCAGACAACACATTACAGTTTTGCATGCTTAGAATGTTGGAGGGCAGTTTACATTTTGGATTGTTTACATGCTGTCTGACCCGTGTCACAATAGGTGTCTCCTCCTACCCCAATCCTACTGAAATCCTGATATAAGTAAGGATTCAAATACTATAAAGAGCCAGCCTGGCCAAAAGGAAGGGCACCGGATAGATTCTAAATATTTTTTTTTTATTAATGCTTCATATGAAATATGGAATGCCCTGAGCTCATTTATAATGATACACATGCAATGACCTCTCTTATTGCTATTGCTATAAGTATAGGAATTTGTCATTATTAACATAAGATATAGGTCAATAACATAATTTTTATTATGAGTAGACTGTTTCACCCTAATCCGGTGGGCTTTGATAATGGCAGAGAGAGTTACCACCCTTACCACTTTGTTTGCTATCATCCTGTAGTAGCTCATTAGAACTTTTACATAAAAAAACATAGCATCTGACTCTCATTCAAACCAGGACAGTATCAGAGAGCTCTCTATGCAAATTATTTGCCTATGATATTAATTAAACTGCATATTTTCCTACTGAAAACCTACAAACCCATCAACAATTATCAAAATGAATGCCAAGAACTCACCATACTTTCATCATATTGTCAAACTACAATTTACATTGCAAAAACACTCTGTAAAATTAAATTACAGAAGACTGGACAGTAATATGAGTGCCTCGATCTACGTATGTTAAAATGTCATGACAATGTCAATGTGATTTTCCCACGTAGAATATAGATTTTTATAGTGTTTGCTTTACCTATGACTCTATAAGCTATTTTTCTGGCAGCTGCATCACCGTAGTATGAAGAAAACAAATTGTCATAATAAACAATTATGACAAATACATAACTGCAACTGTCATCCTAAAAGAGTTGTTATAGGGAACTATAAACTTGCCCGTCAAAATTGACAGCAAAAAAAATTGAAGCCTGGCAGTGCTGTTTGCCACACAATGCGAGGCTCTACCCCCCCCCCCCCCCACTCTACATTCAGAGCTTATCGCAGGCCTCTCCCCTCCCCCTGTACGTTACGGGCCTCGCTCATTGCAGGCCTTGGCAAACCCGTAACTTTCAAACCTTCGTCTCTCATGGCAAGTCTCTCCCCCCTTAAAAATTTGCGGGCCTTCATCGATCATTGCGAGTCTCTCTCCCATCTAAAGTGTGGGCCGCGCAATGACCTTTGGTGCCTATCGTGAGCCCTGCGCTGAGTGCTTTCGGTGCTCATTGCGACACAGCTTTCCTGCTTTGCAATAATCACCTTTGGCTGTCCTCCCAAGCTCCACGATGAGCGCCTTTGGACTCATGGCGTTGCTCGCAATGAACGCCTTTGGCGATCTTTCCAACCCTCTCACACTGTGTCCTTTATAGGCCTCACGCTTTAGTGTTACTGTCTTGGGTTGTGCTACTGCCTTGGGTTAAGTATTACTGGCTTGAGTTAAGTGTTATTGCCTTGTGTTAAATGTTAGTGGTTTGGATTAAGTGTTACTGCTTAGGGCTCATTTTTACGTAATTTGGGATAGTTTTAGGTCCTTCGGGCTGGTTTTACATCCTTCGGCCTTGTTTTTGTCGTTTGCGTTTTTTCGCCATTTTTTTTCTTGCTTAGACGATTCTCGTTCATGAAAAAATAGCAAATATGGCTCAAATTAACCTGCAACTTCACTTACAGGCTCCCTGGCTCTCCCACTGTGCTGTGTGTGAGTGTGTATTTTAATTTGAGCCATATTTGTTGTGTTTTTCTGATCTTTCCAGTTCAATGGTTCAGCCGTTATTAAAGTCGGATTTTTGCGAGGCGCACTGCGCATGTACGGATTTCGGTCCTAAGTCGTATGGGTCGAAAGTCTGTGGCTCAACTGCTTGCATCGCTTTGCGAGGCTCGCAGTGCAATGAGCACCTTCGGCAATGAGCGCTCATTGCAGCCTAAGTCCCACGTGCTTCAAGCCTTGCAAAGCGTAACCAACATCGTAAGCTTTACAAAGAGCCCCGCAGATCCACCACTATTAAAGTGATACTGACAGCCTCTTTACTGACTATAGACTTTGGTGTGAGTTCTCTAGGATCTCAAGGTCTGGCTCACATAAAATAAAATCTGCTTAAAAAGCCAATACTAAATTCATGGTTATGACTTCTTAGGGCTGTCACAAAGACATAACAAGTCTTGAACAAGTATTCATCCTCTTGGACTTTTCTACATTCTGTAGTGTTACAACCTATAATTTACTATAAAAACTCACTTGAATGCCACTTCAAACTTAAACAACACACCATAAAACAACACACCTTATTTAAAAATGTTGGACTTTACCCAGCATAGAATTTACATGCAATGGATTGAATATCACTGTAGGAACTCACCTTTATGCCACTTCAAACTCAAATCTATACTGATATCATATAACAATGCAGCTTATTTTAAAATGTTGGACTTTACCCAGCATACCAGTAAGGATCTACAAGATACAGTGGGGGGAAAAATATTTTATTCCCTGCTGATTTTGAATGTTTGTCCACTGACAAAGAAATGATCAGTCTATACTTTTAATGGTAGGTGTATTTTAACAGTGAGAGACAGAATAACAAAAAAAACAACAAGAAAAGCGCGTGTCAAAAAAAGTTATAAATTTATTTGCAGGTCAGTGAGGGAAATAAGTATTTGAACTCCTATCAGTTAGCAAGATTTCTGGCTCCTGGGTGTCTTTTATACAGGTAACGAGTTGAGATTAGGAGTGTTCTCTTAAAGGGAGTGCTCCTAATCTCAGCTCGTTACCTGTATAAAAGACACCTGTCCACAGAAGCAATCAATCAGATTCCAAACTCTCTACCATGGCCAAGACCAAAGAGCTGTCCAAGGATGTCAGGGACAAGATTGTAGTCCTACACAAGGCTGGAATGGGTTACAAGACCATCGCCAAGCAGCTTGGTGAGACGGTGACAACAGTTGGTGCAATTATTCGCAAATGGAAGAAACACAAAATAACTGCCAGTCTCCCTCAGTCTGGTGCTCCATGCAATATCTCACCTTGTGGAGTTTCAATGATCATGAGAATGATGAAGAATCAGCCTGGAACTACACTGGAGGATCTTGTTAATGATTTCACGGAAGCTTTGACCAGATTTACAAAGAAAACAATTGGTAACAAACTACGCTGTGAAGGACTGAAATCTTGCAGCGCCCGCAATGTCACCCTGTTCAAGAAAGCACTTGTACAGGCCCGTCTGAAGTTCGCCAATAAACATCTGAATGATTCAGAGGAGAACTAAGTGAAAGTCTTGTGGTCAGATGAGACCAAAGTCGAAGTCTTTGGCATCAACTCAACTTGCCGTGTTTGGAGGAGGAAGAATGCTGCCTATAACCCCAAGAAGACCATCCCCATCATCAAACATGGAGGTGGAAACATTAGGCTTTGGGGGTGTTTTTCTGCTAAGGGGCAGATCTTGTGTCAAAAACTCCAGGAAATATTGGACGAATTTGGTAGATTGTCTTATTTTAAAATTAACCAGTTAAAATCAGATACCTTAATGAGAGTCATAAAACCGGAAGTCAAAGAAAAGTTGGAGAAATGTTTTAGTTTTAACTGTAAATCTTGTCACATAGTCCACCTGGGGATAAGATTCTCTTTTGGTGTTGGCAAGATCCTTAAAGATAACATCAATGAGGTAATGAAACAAATTCGTCCAATCTTAAATGGCTGGAGACATCTCAACCTATCATGGTCCGCTAGAATAGCCTGAATAAATTTGAGTATTATTCAAAAAATCACTTATTGCATGAGATCTATACCGGATATATTAGCAAATAATTATCTAAAACTCATTCAGGATCAACTTGATACATTTATGTACGAGGGGAAAAAAAACAGAATCAGGAAAAGTATAACTTATAATAAATGAGATAACGGAGGTTTAAACGTACCCTGTATAAAAGAAATTCATCAAAACATAATTATAGCCCAACTTATAAGTTGGAATACCATTCAAGTTTAACCAAGATGGTTGATTTTGGAAGAAGCCTGTTAAAGGAATATATTATTAAAACTATGCTATGGTTCCCCAAATATAATACAATTTTGTTTTGCAAAAAACTCCCAAAAAACATCAATGCCATCTTAAAATACTGGTATAATAATAAAGAGAAAATTAAATTGTCCAAATACCCCTCATTGGCAGCACCAATAGAGTCCCTTAAAACGAAAGATCTATGCCCGACAATTAAAATATTAATAGATCAGGGCTTAACCTCTATATTTGAATTATATAATAAAGGCAACCTTATTACCTTACAGGAGTTGCAGTTGAAATTAGAGTCTAAAAAATTAACTTGGCTCAATTATGAAAGCTTGAGGAAAAATCTGTATGGAAGGTGTTATAAAATTTGAGGGATGAGTACCCCAACAAAAACAGAAGAATTGATTATAAAGGGAGAAATGTTACATATCATTTCTAAATGTAGCAGAATTATTAATTCTTTCTCCAAAAGTTTAGGATTTAAAGGTTGTGAGTTAGACCTTAGAATGAACTTAGAGGACACCAGGTGGAGGGAAATCATAAAAATGGTTAAGAAATCTTCGGTTAGCATATACAGAGTTATTCTTTAAAATAATGCAAAGATGGCATTTAACTCTGGCTAAAATGGCTAAAATTGACCTAAAAGGGGAAGGCCTATGCTGGAAATTATGCGGATTACGAGGAACTGAATACCATGGGCCTCATTCTATTATCTGCTGTAAATCGTCCGTACGGCTGCGATTCCTTGCGGGGGTTCTGTTACCTCGCGATTCTATTATACGGCCCCGCAAGGATCTCCCCTTACGGCCGGCCGCATATCTTGAAACCGGCCGTAAGCTCTGAAATCTAAAAACTCAAAAATAAATTCAAGCCTGCACTGTACAGCTCTGTAAATGCTAGGGATCATATTGGGGCACATGAGGATTAAAAGTAACCTACTCTCAAGCTTGCACATCAGCCCAAACCCGAGTTCAAATTAACTGTTTATTTTCCGGCTGCGGCGTGGGCGTGTCTGAGGTGCTCCAAGCCCTATGGACTTTTTACATGTATATTTTACGTATATTAAAAATAAATTATTTTACGGATTTGAGTATAGGGTAATTATGTGCTATTTTTGCTAACACCGAATATCACTTTATAGACTCCGCAAAGTGCAGGATGGCTTTATTTGAGCTATTTTATGTGCTTAATTGGTGCTAGCGGGACCTGTTTGCTGCAAGTAAGCTGCGGCTCGTTTTTAGCCTTGCAGACAGGGTTCCCGGAGCAATAGAATTGCAACCAGGCTTTTCTTACGGCCGATTTCCTTGCCGCCGTTTTAGATCAAAGGCTTTCCTCCGGCGCGATCGGCCGCAAGAGATAACAAGGCGCCGGCCGCAAGCCTGCCGGAACCCACGGCCGGAGGGGAATAGAATAGCCGGAAAGCTTGCGGCCGGTCCTTGCGGCCGGTCCTTGCGGCTGCGGCCGATAATAGAATGAGGCCCCATGTATGGTGGGAGTGTAAAAAAAATCATAGCTGTATTAGCCAGTTATTATCCAAGGTGATGGACAAACACATTTTATGTTCTCCACAATTAGTAATTTTCCATATGAAGCTTGAGAAAATTCCACTAGCAGATAGATATTTGATCTGTCATATTCTGTTAGTGGCTAAATGGCTGATTGTGAAATATTGGAATTAACCTGCTGTACCAACAATCAGGGAATAGAGGAATCTGTATTGACCCCCATGAGTGACAGGGTTAATTAAGTGCTTATGTGGGTCTGTATTGACCCCCATGAGTTATGGGGTTAATTTTAGTTGCCTGGGGTTAATATTTTTTAGCGCAAGTCCTTTCAGGACCTTTACGGTCCTTTGAGAACTAGCGAGGCGGGAAATTGTAAGATTTAAATGCAGCGGGGTCACGATCGGTGCCGATCGGGGACCCCTGCTGCAAGGGGTTAATGTGGGGGGGCTGCCGGGGTCCCTATGGACCCTGCAGCAAGCGGTTAATGTGGAGACACTTTGGGGGTCTCAATGGGGACCCCCAACATAGAGGGGTTTAATTTGAGGGATTGCTAATAGTGTGCCGCGGGCCCTTAAAGGAGCCGCGGCGGGGAATTTAAAAAATTTAAATGCAGCGGGGGCCTGATCGGTGACTCTTGCAGCAATGGATTAATGTGGGGACACTTCAGGGGACCCTATATAGATAGGGGTTAATTTTAACCCCCACAACAGGGCTTATGTGTGGGACTGCCGCGGAGGTTCTGTTCAGGACCCCCGCAGCAATTGATGAGGTGTGGGAGCCTGCGAGATCATCTTGCAGGCTGTCACTCCTCATGTACATTTTCTCCATGTTGATATGGACGGCCCTGCTGCTTATCTCACACGTTGCTCGCAGCAGGGCTAATTTAATAGCGTAACTTTGAGAAATTTGCAGCACATAGGGTTTAAGTAGAAGCCTCTTATCTACGAGGCTGGAATTTAATAAGGCTCTAAGTTCTCAGGTAAATATGGGGCCTCATTCTATTAATGGCCGTAGGAACTGCATGGCCGCAAAGGGATGGCCGCAAGCTACTTAGATATTCTATTCCCTTGCGGCCAAGGGCTCTGGCCAGCTTGCCGCCGGCGCCCTGCTTTCCCTTGCGGCCAACCCCGCTTCAGCTCACTGCAGGGAAAGCCTTTGATCCCACGCGGCTGCAAGAGATTTGGCCGCAAGGAGCCACCCATCCCTATTCAAATGCTCCGGCCACCCTTCCACCAACCACGCAAAATGGCCAAAATTGACCGTCGCTTACTTCCACCCTGGAGCCGTTGCAAATGCTGTGAATTAAGCTCCCCTCTGGCTTGTGACCCCTGCTTTGTTCCTGCAGGGTGCACACATTAACCCCTTGCCTTGCGGCAGAGGGTCACAATCATCACCCATCTAAACACCTGCAGCATCTACAGGATTTTCAAATTACCCTAGGTTAACCCCATAAGTGCCATGTAGGTCCTCCAGCACCCTCATGACAAAGTCTAAGCAATACACTCCACTATTAACCCTAAATGGGCCATTTAACCCTAACTGTACCTATTTAAACCTAACGGGGCCTATTTAACCCCTCTAGATCTATTTAACCCTAACTGGGTATATTTACCCAAACTGGGCCTATTTAACCCTAAATGTACCTTTTTAAACCTAACTGGGCCTATTTAACCACTCTAGACCTATGTAACCCTAACTGGGCCTATCTAACCCTAACTAGTCCTATTTAACACTAACTGGACCTATTTAACCCTAACTGGCCTATCTAACCCCAAACTGGGCTTTTTAACCCTAACTGTACCTATTTAAACCTAATTGGTCATATTTAACCCCTCTAGACCTATTTAACCCTAACTGGGCTCATCTAATCCTAACTGGCTTATTTAACCTTAACTGTGCCTAATAACCCAAACTGGGCCTATTTAACCCCATCACTTATGGGGGTCTATACAGACCCGATAAGCCTCTATCTAACCCCTTCAATTATGGGGGTCCCAACACACCCCCGTAAGCCTCTCTTTAACCCAATCAGTCCCATAAGGGTCTATGAAGACTATCATGTGCCAATTAGAACCCTAATATTAACCCCATAAGTGCCATGAGGGTCCTCCAGAAATACATTTATGAAATAAACACTATTTTGTTGTTTTTTCAATTCTATGTGCAAAGCCCATGGGAAGTGAGGACTGCTGTCTTTTGTCTTTATAAGGGTTCCCCACAAAGCATTTGTGTACATTACAAGTTATTTTCAATAGTTTTTTTTCTGCTATTTGTATTTTATCTTTAAATTACTTAAATCAACTGTTATTTTAGCAGAATGAACACATGGCAATTTAAAAATAAAATGCAAAGAAGACAAAATATTTTTTGCATTACTGTATAAATAAAGTGAATCTAGAAAGGCTCCCATTCAAACATTAGACACGTGAATGCAAATTTTGACATCTTACTTATGGAAATGTGTTGTGACAAACAGCTATTAATAGCAACAAATTTAATAAATATATTTTATTTCCAAGATGGATATCAGTGGCTGTTAACACTTTCACTGGCATCAGAATGTAGTAAATCATCAAGTTCAATGACAGAAACGTATCCAGGATATTGCCGGCAGTACAGGAAGCTGACATTTTCCTGGAAATAAACACAGCCTCTGAAAGTAGAGGGAGAGACTTGTGTTCATTAAATTATAGCTCCAGTAAAGATTAACAGCCTTATTAAATTGTGATTCGATCAATTGAATAGGGCTCTATATAAGCACATAGCATATATTTTTTTACAGAAGTTTTTAGTTAGTGAAGCAAGGTCTTCACTAACTAAAAACTTCTGTAAAAAATATGCTCTGTGCTTATATAGAGCCATTTTTAATTGGCCAAACCTCATTTTAAAAAGGCTGATAGGCCTCTATTCCATGGCTAGCGTGAGAACTCCCATAAGGCTTACTCATAATAGCTAAGGGAGTTTTTATAAGCACATTTACAGATATTCCATGGTTTCCGCAAACAATAATAATATAAAATGTACTGATTCGTACCATATTTTTTGTCAGTAGCTTTCTAGCTCTAATGTATGCTCGTAGCCTCCTTAAGGTATACCCATAGAAGACTCCCAACAGCCTTATTAAGTTGTGATTTGACCCAATTGAATAGGGCTCTATATAAGCACATAGCATTTTTATTTTTACAGAGGTTTTTAATTAGTGAAGACTTTGCTTTTGGAAAGAAGTTCACTAACTAAAAACGTATGTAAAAAAATATGCTCTGTGCCTATATAGAGCCCTTTTTCAACTGGCTGAATCACAATTTAATAAGGCTGCAAGTCTGAATCTCAGTACTCTCTATAGCAATGCTACATAAAGTCTGTTTTTTTTTCTTTTGTATAATTTTTTCAACAAATTTAAAATAATAGTTTTTACCTTCAAAGCATGTTAATCACATAGTAATAATCCAAATTAAATACAATTTAATAATTTTAATAATTTCAGGATTTAGCACAACAAAATGTAGAACAATCCAAAGAGGTAAATTAGACTTCCTAAGGCATACCTCTGATAATTAAAGAACCACTAAAGGCTCTCATAATGTGCAAAATGTTTTAAAATGTTTAAATTAAAAAACACAGCCTTTACTTTTTAACTGTCAAAATATATATTTTAATGATGACAGACTTTTTGTCTCAAAAGGATAAGAGACCTTGAGTAATTGGCAGAACAGAGGATTCAGATAAGATCTCTATTGAGTTATGTTGAAAAATGCCATCTATATTGCAATGTAAGATGGAATCACACATGACACAAGCTAAATATATGACTTTTTCTGATAAATATTTTGTTTTAATATCTCACACAACAGATAATGTTATTAGTTTGTTGGATAAATCACAACCAATTATACTTTTTGTCAACTTGAGCACAACTTTCTTGTGTTTGGCAGGAAGTATTAACGACAAAAGAGAGGTACAGCCTGTGCATCAATCTACACTAACATCTACTATGGATTGGTGGGAGAGGGAGTGTGTATTTATTGATGATCTGACGGAGTGCACAAATAAGATCAAACTCTGGCTAAGGAACATTGACAAGCTATTGATTGTATAGATTCTTATAGAAAAAGACATAGAAGGTCGTTACATAATTTGGATAGGTAAAATAAATGATCAAATCTATACAATAGCGAATATTTATGCTCCTAATAAGAATCAATATAGATTTCTAAATAAAATAAAAAAACATATTAGTGATATTAAAAAGGGTAATTTGGTTATATATGGTGATTTAAATATTTGCCTAGATCCATTTGTGGATAGAAGATCAGTGATAAAACCAGAACCAGATAAAATGATGATAAATAAAGCAAATCAATTTGAAAAAACTCTATTGGATCATAAATAATATGATGGTTGGAGGGTAATGTACCCACTGGATAGAGAATATACATACTTCTCTAATAAATATAAAACTTACACAAGATTGGATTATTTCTTAGTGAATCTGAATTTATTGAAAAAAAATTAAAAAAATGACATTAGCCCAATAACATGGCTGGACCATGCATTAATAACAATGGTAGTAGAAGATGGTCATAGAATACAATATAATAAATCATGTAATATAGATTCAACTCTCTTTAAAACATTGGCAGATAGGGAAAAATTGAAAATAGAAATAGAAACTTTTTTTGAGATGAATGAAAACTCAGTATCATCACAATCACTGCTTTGGAACATGCACAAGGCATACGTGAGAGGTATCCTTTGTGCTTGGTCCAAACATAGAACAAAACATGAAGAATCTTTATATAGAAACCTAATTATTAAACTTACACAATTGCAACAAAAAAATAAAGTGTTACCAACAAATAAAATTACTTTGGAAATATCTAAAACACAATTAGCAATTAAAAAGATCCAACAGGAAATAAATTATAATTTAGTCTGGTTATACCAGTTAAAGCAATATCATTTAGGTAATAAACCAGGGAAATTAATTACTAAACAAATTAAAGGAACTAATGTTAATAAAATAATTAATATGATACGCGATGATAAGGGTGTAATTCATAGAAATCCGATAGACAAAGGGAAATCCTTCTTCCAATATTATAAAACCTTATATAATCTTGAACAAACAGAAGGATTCCAGAAACCTACAATTAAACAAATTGAAGATTATTTAAGTTAAATAATACTACCAAAAAATATCAGAAGCACAACTAAAAGAATTGGAAACTGATATTACAGAAGAGGAAATTCGCCAAACTATAAAATCTTTGAAAATCGTCCAGATGGATTCGCGAATATATATTATAAAATGTTTTCTTCTTCCATAGTGAAACATTTAAAAAAAATGTATAATGAAATCAAAATAAATGAAAAAGCTCCAGTAGAAACATTAGAGGTAGCAATAACTGTTATTCCGAAACCAGATAAAGATCATGCACAATGTCGTAATTATCGTCCAATATCACATATCAATACAGACATAAAGATTTATGCTAGCATATTGGCTGCTCGATTAAATCCAATATTAAATAAGTTAATTAATACAGATCAAACAGGTTTTATTAAATCTAGACAATCAACTGATAATACCCGAACATTTTTGACTATAATAGACTTCGCCAATAAAAAGAAAATTCCATTAATAGCTCTATCTTTTGATGCTGAAAAAGCATTTGATAGAGTGAATTGGGATTTCACACATTCAGTTTTAGATAAATATGGTTTTGGACGGTTTGGATCATATTCGATAAAAGCACTTTATACAGAAGCTAATGCATATATAACAGGAACTGACTTTAAAACTCATTCATTTAAACTAGGAAATGGCACAAGACAGGGTTGCCCTATGTCACCACTTATATTTGCCTTAATCATAGAACCACTACTTGAGATGATTAGAAGTTGTAAACAAATAAAAGGTATAGTAACTGGCTCTATTGTAAATAAAGTTATCATATTTGCTGATGATTTATTGGTTACAGTTACAAATCCAATGAAGTCAATACCGAAATTATTACAAATTATTGAAGAGTACAGTGACTTATCCTATTATAAAGTAAATATTACGAAAACATGAGTTTTATACTCTAATATACCTGACAAAGACAAACTTGAATTAAAAGACAGATTCCTGTATAATTGGAGAAAAAATCAAATAACACATTTAGGTATAATATTTAATCAAAACATAACTACCATGGTTCATAATAATATGGATAAGTTATTCTTTCAGGTCTCTTCTACATTAGCAAGTTGGCGAGATTTGAATTTAACTTGTTTGGGTAGAATATCACTAATTAAAATGAATATACTTCCTAAGATAACATATATTTTGAGAAGTCTTCCTCTAAAGATTTCAATTAAAAATTTAAAACAATTTCAGAAAATAATGGATAAATTTATATACAGAAATAAAAAATGTCAAATTCAACAAGAAATTATCTCAAAAACTTTTTCTAGAGGAGGCCTGGCAGCACCAAGCATTATCCAATACTCAAATGCTATTAATCTGGTACACTTATCAAAATACACCTGAAAAGAAAATAAACCTAAATATTTACTTATAGAGAATGAATTAGTTAAAAATATTAATCTACATCATATATTTTGGGATAAGAAGATAGATAATAAGATTCTTAATAAATTACCACTTATTCCAGAAACCTTAATAAAATGGTGGTTTAATTATAATAAAAAAAACTAAATTAGTAATATTTCCAGCTCCAAATATCCCAATACATAAATTGTCATTAGAACTAACTCCGTTTTTAAATATATCATGGGAGAAATGGGGTATAAAAACTCTCAAGGACTTATTTCAGGGACAAAAACTGAAAACATTTAAAGTAATATCTGCTGAAGATCAAATACCATCTACAAAAGGTTGCTTTATGATAGTTTATATATGTCAATAATAAATACAGAGTATGGAAAATTACCTAATAGAGAATTGACTCAATTTGAAAAATCTCTAAATGAAATTGATAAGCAAAGTACAATATCAAGATATCATAAAATAATACAATCTCAACTAGAAATAGAAAAAACAGAAAGGATGCAAAAATGGGAAGAAAATTTAGAGATAACTTGGTACACAACCCAGTGATATAAAGCATTTTTAAAAACGGAGAAAAGTATAACAAATTCGTCCTTAAGAAAAACATACTTTAAATTAGTGCAGAGATGGTAGATAACCCCAATTAAATTAAAACAGATTGCCCCACAAAAAAATCAAGGTTATTGTTGGAGATGTGAAAACCAAATAGGAACCTATAAACACATGTGGTGGAATTACTCTAATATTAAAGAATTTTAGACATTATGTCTAGGGCATATATCAAAAATAATCAATTTTCAACTAGAAACAATGCCTGGGATTGTATTATTACATATTTTTCCAAGTAAAATTAATTACACACAAAGTAATGTGATTATAAATACTTTAATGGCAGCTAAGTGGCTTATAGCCAGAGGATGGAAAAAACAATCCTTACCGACATGGACGGAACTTGTGACCATTGTAGAGAAAAAAAACTAGCTTAAAATGGTCTCTTTGGAAGACATAATGAGCCATTTATGAGAAAAGGAAAACCTTTTGCTTCTCTACTCCCTAGAATTGAATTTCAATATGCACTAATACTCTGAAAAATAACTCCTTTCCTTATGACATATCCTGAAATGTTTAAATTTTGTTACGGTTTCATATTGTTGTTTTTTATTCTTTTTTTGTTTGTTTGTTTGATTGTGTATAAATATTGATGTTTTGATATTTGGATTTTAATGTTTGTAAACTTTGTAATAAATAAAAATAAAAATAAATTTAAAAAAAGCTATTGATTTTATGGGATGGTACAGAACAGCAGTTTCTAGAATTTCTAGAAATCCTCAACCATAATAATCTAAATATGGGATTGACGCATCATCTGAGGTTGATGGACATTGTTCTTATGGACATCTCTATACATAAGGATGAAGTAGGTAACATCACATCAAACCTCTATAGGAAGACGAAAGCTACCAACAACACGCTACTCTATGAAAGTTTGCACTTATCTGTGACATAAAAGGGCTATACCCATAGAGGAGTTTCTCTGAATTAAGATGATCTTTGTATTTTTAAAATCAGATCCAAAGAATTATGACCTAGATTCAACAGCAGAGGGTGGGGTAATAGTGTGATAAAAAGAGTATATAACAAAGCCCTATAAACTGAGGTGGAGAAGCTTATTTTAAGCTTAATTCAAAGACAGGCAAAAAAATTGGATGGTAAGATCAGATTTGTGAGTAGCTTTTGTGAACAATGGAAATAAATCAATGTGATTCTAAGTAAACATAATCATGTACTCAAAATAAATTAATATCTCAAGAAATGTTTGGGGTCACGCATACAAACTAGCTGGAGGAGATCACGTACACTAAGTCAAGTCATTACTCTAGTAAGTCAAACATGGCTCATTACCCAATGGAACTTATGGATGCAGATATTTCAAGTTCTGCCCTTATATCACCAATGTACCTGAAATCATAGACAGAACCAGAAGAACTTGCAAATTAAAAAGGTTCCATAATTGCAGTACGCAAGGTGTGATTTACTGCCTAGGCTGGCCCTGCAAAAAGTTGGCTGAGAGGCTGAGATTGGGGGAACACTTAGGCAGTATAAGGCATAGTAAGAAGAGAAAACCCTAACAACCATAGCCAAACATGTTTTACATTCTTATGATTCCAAACCAAATGTTAGATGTTGGGTTCTTCAGAATGTAACTTTGGACATTCGTAAGTGGGACCTAAAAGGGGAACTCCTACCGCCGAAAGCAAGTGGATTGTGCTATTGGACACAACCATGCTTAATGTCCTCAATGAGAATGACAACTATATGATGTTCCTTTAAAAAGGAAGATATGAAAAATATCACCTCACAATTTATCATTAAGGAACTGCATTTTGCTATTGCTATTTTCATCAGGGATCAAATGAATACTGTCGTTGCTCGCGCATTATATAATGAGAATGGCTAAAAAGTTTTCTATTAAAGTTTCTTACTTTTCACCATCAAGGAATCAAATTTATTACGAACTATACAAGAATACGGTCATTAAAGGTATAATCAGTAATGCTAGTGTATATCCTCTAAATCATGGACATGAACATTAATCTATGGAAATGAGCAGATATGGTTATGTGTATGGATAAGAAATTGGACAATGCATAATAAATAATAATTAGGTATATGCCTTTAAGTTTAAAGAGTATAATATCTAATATTAAGGACATTAAGGTGGTCGTAATATCTTATATTCATGCTAGTGATGATTTTTTTAAATGAGTTGATTTTATGCAAATATTACCTTTTAATCTCAGTTTATACCATTCTTTCTATGTACCTTGTGATATTAGGACCCACTAATTAACAACTAATGTTAGAGTGGGATTAGAAATCGAATATATAATTGCGTTATTAAATAGTAATGAACACTTGAGATGGAAGTAAAATATAATTTATTTTGGTAATATGATTACTATTATATTTATAGAGTTCAAATTGAATTGAATTGAACATTATATATATAAAGGCTGCAACCAATGAGACTGTAGAATGTATTTTCTGATGTATGTGCCCTAGTCTAACCTATAGGCTGTATCACTATATTCTGTTTGGTAAACTAGCATTAAGAACTCCCTTATCCACAAATGTAATAATAAATTAAATTACTCAGTGCCTTAACATGGATTGAGTTTATTTCCATGGTGAAAGCATATATGCCACATATGCCACATACAAACATGTGATTACGGGGGTATACATCATCACTTTAATCAAATGTGCTTTTCTCTTTTTCTCTTTTTTGTGTGTAGTCATGTTACACTTTACTGGTGATTCCTGAGTAAAGATTAAAGATAAAATACTATCCAATTGACAGAGAGTTGGATTTCTCTAACAATTTCAAAGTACAACTGTCCCTTAATGGAGAAAGGGCTTACCTGGAATATAAACCTATTAATGTTGAAAAGTGTAATTGGGGACACCCATGGCTTAGAGATAGTTGATACAGCTACTTCTAGTGGCTGGTATTGGTAAAAATACAATACCAATAATTAAGCAGTAGTTGATGCTGAGAAAAGATAAGACCATCAAGTTCAGCATTTTTAGATCTAATTTGATCCATTTTTAAATCAGTTGGTCCAGAAAAAGACAACTAACCATTCCCCCCTGCCCGGCCACACACATACACTGGAACATTGATATATCTCAGTTAGGGAAAAAGGAAATTGCTATCTGTCACAACCTACAATGATGATGGAGTATAGAGGATCCTAGTCCTCTTATCTCCTGTAGGTTTTAGACCTAAGATTTGGGTGACTCAGACCAATGGACCTTCCTTGCGGATGCAAGAGCATAAGTCCCAGCTTTTGGTAGTGTGCCTGGGAAAACCTGGAAGGGAGTCAGAAACGATCTCCTCTGCCAGCATATGCCCCTGGGTCAATAATACATCTGCACACAAAGTCTTGATGAAAATTATGAACCATGTTTTAATTTAAGTACAGCATATTTAACCACATCACACAAGAATGGGGGAAGTGGCTACCGTTAGTCAGCCCCAAATGACGTCTGGCCAATCATGAAGAGGAACTGTGCGTGAACCAATAGTCCCCTCCCAGGTCCGCCCACTAGGCGAGGCCAACTAATTAATTTGGGCTTTGACTCTCCAGGGCAAAGCTTGTCTTTTACTCTCCTCTGCCCATGCTATGAAGGCTGAGAAGCCTTCAGGCCATCCCATTGTTTCTGGGTGCCTGCCTGTCTGCTCACCAGCTGTGAGCTTCCCATTGTTAGTTCTATGCTGGATACTTAGCTAATGGGATTAACAGGCCTTTGGGAACAAAGGAGGCTTGCCTGTATTCAACGGCTTCCCCTCTACAATATAATAACCTACTAATATAATAACATACATTCATATTTACAAATACAACACACAATGTTTCACACACATACAACCAACACATCCCACCAGCTCCCTCACATGACACCCATTACAATGAGCCTACACATGGAAGGGATGGGGATATGCTAAGGGGTAAACTTCTAATACTTTATCCCCTAGACCACAAAATAACCATATATCCATAACAAGTGGGCCCCAAACCTTTTGTTCTTCCACATGGCAACAGCATGTGGAAGATAACCCAGCCCAAAATGGCCACTGCTGCCAGTCACAAAATGACCCCAGCAAAGTTCACACCAAATCCAATATGGCCACTGGCTGATTCATGACAATCCTTCCCCAAGCGGGCGGAGAACATCCAAGATTTTCCCAGCTACGCTGATAGTCATGAATCTGCTGGTTTGGCCAGGCCCGCTGCATGCTAGGCAAGTTCATGTCGGTGCGCACACAGTCCCAAGGTGCAGAGTAAAGACCTCCCCCAGCCCTTGGCCTTGCTCCCACTGTATAGAGCAAATTGCTCTTGCCCTGCACCCCCACCCAAAACAGTCCAGGATCCCATCTCTCTGTTTTTGGCAGCCGCATGGAAGTCTCTGGGGACACAGTGGGTTGCACCCATACACTCTTATGAGGCAAAACCGTATTTTTGGGAGCCCCATAAAACAACCCCTGTCCCATAGCAACCCCTTTCCCTCCAGCCAGTCCCCACAGCTGGGCTGGGGTCTCTAAAACAGTCTCTGGGCCTATGGGATTGCAAGGGGGCAGTCCAGTACTTCCCTCAGCAAAATCATTATTGTTGGGAGCCCAATAACACAATAACTGCAGTAAAGTACATACCGGTCTGCGCTTGACTCCAGCGTCCCTGATGGAGTCCGGACTTGGATGCTCTGTTTGCTCTGGCTCCTAGAAATCTGTATCTTTGGACAGACCCTCCTGGTTTTCTTCCCCTGGGTCTGTCTGTGTTGCATCCTGGAGAACTACGCTGTTCCCACCCAGGCTGTGCTTTGGGGCCCTCAGCTGACCCTCTTCTATTGCCTTTGGTTGAATGACTGTGCTTTGGCTCTCTGATGTAGGCTGGGGAGTCTCGCAATTCCCACCCAGCTGGTTCTTTGGGGCCCTCAGCTGACCCTCTTCTTCTATGGCCTTTTGCTTGGTACCCTTATCCCAGTCCTCCAGGTTTAACTGGGCCTTTGGAGCGGTGTCTGTTCCAGTGGGCCTCTGGACATTGGTTATCCAGGGTATCTCCCCACTTGGTTCACCCTCTACTATGGTGCCACACTGCACCCACGGCTCCTTTGCCAAGGCTGGCAAGCTTGCTGCCCCTGTCGGGCTCTTGGTGCCCCTGGCACTCTCTTGGTGCCCCTGGCACTCTTGCTGTGTGAGGCCTGGTTCCCTGTAGCTAAGAACAGTTCCTTTCCCTCCCCACAGTCCATTACATAGCCCTCCCCACAGTCTCTTGGGTGGCTATCCTGAGCCCCTGGCTCCATTAGCAGTTTTGGCCCATACACATTGCCTAGAACTTCTGAGGGCAGACTTAGTTCATCTGGCCCTACCTGTTGAGCACTTACTGGGGTTTCTGCCAGGATTTGTGCTGGAAGGTAGTCCTCAGTTGAGACCTGTTTGGAGAAACTGTGCTCTGCTAGCATTTCCTCTGGGATTAAGTCTCTTGGGGTATCAGGGGACAAACATGGGTTATCTGACCCCACCCAGGGAACATTCCCCTGGGTCTCTGGCTCTTGGAGCTGGTGATTTGGTCCCAAGCTGACTTTACCATCCCTTCTAGGCTCTGACACAGTCTCTATATTTTTTAACGGAACGCATTCTCCATCACTATGTTCTCCCCAGACCCCTTGCACACAATCACTTCGGTACATACCATCTGTGTTGTAAAGATCTGGCGACCAGTCCTCTTGACTGGGTTGTTCCCCTCTTGATGGGCAAAATGTCTCCCCATAGATCTCTTCCCACAACTCAAAATACTCCTCCTCCAGCTGCAGTTCCTGCTCAATCAGGTGTACCATTAAATTAGCCTCCATGGACCATGGTTCCAGTCCCAGACCACGACAGCATTCCACAAACAAGTTGTTGTGCCTTTTAAAGGTTCCTATGCCCCCTTCCGGATCACCATACACAATGTCTTGGAGGCCAGAATCTATCTCCAAGCAGAAATCAAACTCCTCTCCAAGGCCACCAACTATTTTGGCGTGAAAAATGTGATATTGGTTCTCCAAGGCAACCTCTTTTTTTACTAGTACTTCCAGCCAGCCCATTAGCTCATCGTCCTGCCACAGATTCAGAATCGCCATCCATTTCTCTAGACGCAGTGTCTCTCTGTAGCCAAGTCTTTTCTGAGCTGGAGTTCTCGCTCCATTGCGCTCCTGCCAGATCCTCTGGCAATACTGGTCTAGTACGTTGGACACCTCTTGTGCGTTCATCTTACTGGGGTATAAGTGCCTGGCTGCTTTAAACCGTCTTGTTGCTTCTTTGGTGATATCCGTCTGTTCCATTCTTGGTCTTTCTGTGGAGTCTCTCACCAATGCCACCAATTGTCACAACCTACAATGATGATGGAGTATAGAGGATCCTAGTCCTCTTATCTCCTGTAGGTTTTAGACCTAAGATTTGGGTGACTCAGACCAATGGACCTTCCTTGCGGATACAAGCATAAGTCCCAGCTTTTGGTAGTGTGCCTGGGAAAACCTGGAAGGGAGTCAGAAACGATCTCCTCTGCCAGCATATGCCCCTGGGTCAATAATACATCTGCACACAAAGTCTTGATGAAAATTATGAACCATGTTTTATTTTAGAACAGCATATTTAACCACATCACACAAGAATGGGGGAAGTGGCTACCGTTAGTCAGCCCCAAATGACGTCTGGCCAATCATGAAGGGGAACTGTGCGTGAACCAATAGTCCCCTCCCAGGTCCGCCCACTAGGCGAGGCCAACTAATTAATTTGGGCTTTGACTCTCCAGGGCAAAGCATGTCTTTTACTCTCCTCTGCCCATGCTATGAAGGCTGAGAAGCCTTCAGGCCATCCCATTGTTTCTGGGTGCCTGCCTGTCTGCTCTCCAGCTGTGAGCTTCCCATTGTTAGTTCTATGCTGGATACTTAGCTAATGGGATTAACAGGCCTTTGGGAACAAAGGAGGCTTGCCTGTATTCAACGGCTTCCCCTCTACAATATAATAACCTACTAATATAATAACATACATTCATATTTACAAATACAACACACAATGTTTCACACACATACAACCAACACATCCCACCAGCTCCCTCACATGACACCCATTACGATGAGCCTACACATGGAAGGGATGGGGATATGCTAAGGGGTAAACTTCTAATACTTTATCCCCTAGACCACAAAATAACCATATATCCATAACAAGTGGGCCCCAAACCTTTTGTTCTTCCACATGGCAACAGCATGTGGAAGATAACCCAGCCCAAAATGGCCACTGCTGCCAGTCACAAAATGGCCCCAGCATAGTTCACACCAAATCCAATATGGCCACTGGCTGATTCATGACACTATCCTATTAGAAAAACAAAAAATGTGGATTATTCTCAGGTTGAATATCCTACATACTCTGCTAATTGTCACACCCTTTTTTTATCTAAATATCGACATCTTAAAGTTATAAATCAAATCTGCTACCATATACTTAACCAGTAAATTCTTCAATATTCTTTTTTCAACAGAGTTCCTTAATCTGTACTCCCTATTCCAAGTGATTTGACTCCGGCGGTCAAAAACAGACCAGGAAGGGAAATTATTTTGAACAAGGTGGGTTCTGATTGCTGCCCTGTTGATTGTATTCGTAAATATTTTAGGCATAGGTCACACTACCTAGGAACTCCGCTTATACACGAGGATGGTCTTGCCCTCTCTCGCTTCCAATTCTCTCAGGTACTAAAGGGCTGTCTACATTGCCTGGGGTTTGACAGGGCCGAATTCGGCGCGCACTCCTTCCATATCGGGGCTGCCATGGTAGCAGCAGGCTTAGCAACTGGCCTGCAACTGGGCGTTCCTGAAGATGTGATGGAGGTGCACTGGGCAGGTAGACGTGGCCTGCGGTGGGCAGAAATGAACGGGTTGATTAATCATTTGTTTCAGTGTTGTGGTAACCCAGCAATTATGTTAGTACATGCAGGGGCAACGATTTTGGGGTGGTTGCCATGAAGCATTTGGTCAGGGACATTAAGAGGGATATGGTTAGCTGGAGGGATAGATTCCCGGCAGTATTCATTATTTGGTCGGAGATCATTAGGAGAAGGGGTTGGCGCCCCGCCAGAGATCCTATCCGCCTTGATATAGCACGTGCTAAGTTAAATAAGTTGGTGACTACTATTGTCCGGAGTTTGGGTTTCCTGGCGCTGCACTATCCTGATTTAAAAGATAAATCTGAGGATGATTGGTTCGGGCCCGATGGTGTTCACTTAACTGAAATCATCCCGAGTTAATGATGCTTAAATTTAGGGAGGGGGTCAAGTGCTTTGTTGGTGGAGGTTGCAGGTCCGTGAGGGGTCTCGTGACTGCTCTGTGGCAGATGGGGGAGTTGCCCGGCTCAGTAGGTAACAAAAGGGGTCGTGCCCCCTACCTCAGGGGCATGGTACAGTGACGAGTAAGTGGGCCCCATGGACGCGGGTCCAGGGGCAGGAGGTTACTTCCTCTGGCCGGGCTCCTCCCTCTTCACTGTGTAATGTGTAAATGTGTTAGCCAATAAAGCTGTGGCTCGTTGTTTTCCCCATACCATTGTCTGCCTTGTTATTTTAGTTAGTTACCCTGTTTTGAGGTTATTCTGTTTTAAGTGCCAGCTTGTTTCATATGGTTTGCTAGCAGAAACTCCAAATACACTAGAAAATTGAGTGGTGAGAGAAGTGTCTTAGATACAAGACTCTACCTATATTATACTAATATCTCTGAGTGTCTGCATGCATGAATGTTTAGACTATACTACCTGGTCCCTGTTTCTTTCCCTAGAGATGACACTATTACTTTCAACAGTAGATGTTGTCCTGTTATACCAAATATAACCATAACTTGAAGATTGTTCTCACCAATCAAATCTTAATCTTATGCCCAGTCATCCTTGCAGCTAACACACTAAATTCCATGTGCAAATGGTCTGTAGATATCAGTATGGTTCAAAGAATGATAACTTTCATCTTTCTTCATCCCCAGCGTCTTTGGGTGAATGTTATTCCCAGAATTGTATCCATATTGCAAATCCACTTCCAAGGCCTGTTAGTTGGAACAGCCCATTTGATGTTTGATAATCACCTGGGTGTTAGTTAGGAAAGGTCTTGTTTTAGATAACACCACCTACAGACTGTGGCCCCTATTCAATTGAGTAATTGTTGGTTACTTGAGCCCCTAATGTAGCCCATAAACTAATTTGCTATTCAATTGGCGACTTTTAGCTACCCACAAAACATTTTTGGGGTTACTGGCTAAATATCGCTGTGGTTGTGAAAATAGTAACTCCGACCCACATAAGCCTTTGATCGTTCAAGCCCGTAAATATTACAATCTCAAATCGCTATTCAATTGCTACAATTCCTTAAGCCTGCAAATGTTTTCACACTTGTAAATGGCAAATGTAGAAGAAAATCCAGATAGGACTCGCAAGGGGGTTAAACACCTGATCGTAGCACTGTAAATGCAAATAAAAAATCAATACTGCACTTTAAAAGATGGGGAAAGCGATGAAAAACATTAAAATTAATTGCACAACAGGCTCTAACTCGCAAAATCTGCAATAATTTTTTGTTTTCCTACATTTCATTTCTGTGTTATATAAATATTGATAATCAAGGAGTTAATACATATCAGGCCACCCACATGGACTATAACATTTCCTTCATTCATTTTTTATTATTTTGTACATAGCCGGATTGTGCGTCTGATCGCATATCTAAACGCTAATTCATTGACGTTTAACCGCCATGTTTTAATAATGTCATGATGACAATCTCATTTATTATTGGCTGTTTCTAAATCAGTAGTTAGGGCCTTTCTTAATTGATCACGATCATGATCTGAAATGCTACTTACGCGTGCAAGGTTTACGGTTTAAGATTTTGACCAGGTAGACTTTAGGCCCGTATAAAATAAACTGTGGGCTTGCAATTGAATAGGGGCCAAGGTGTTCTTCTTTTTGTTACCATTTTGCTGAAGATTTAAAGAGTCATTATAACCTCACATATGTGTTTTTTTGAGGACTTTCATTTTCTCAGTAATGCAATTAAATAGGGGCCTGTGTTTGTGGGAAGAATCTTTGATGTTAACAGACATTCCTTGCACATCATTGCCAGTGGGTCATTATAGTTACACAATTTGTTTAATTGCCATATATTCAGACCTCTTTTATCTTTTTTAATCAAGATACAGATATTTACTGAATTATTATGGATATAGTCACTGTATCAGGATTCAAAATAGACAAGTTCTAAATTATCTATTTATGAAACTAACAGGAAACACATAGAGCTTACTTTAGTCTGTTGATCTCATTGGCTGGCAGAGGGCAAACCTCAACTTTTGAATATGTTTTTGTTTATAATATATGCTGATTATTTTTTAAATCAATAGAGATTTTTATAATATTCCGACTGTGTCTCTCTTTTTTTTTATTAATAAAGATTTTAAATTATTTAATAAAAGTTATATTTTAAATGTTTTTGCCCATTCAATTGGGATCAGAACAGGGTGTGCCCCAATTCAAATGAGATCTGTTCTACCCTCCCCTTTTCTGTGTCATGAATCTAGCTACTGACAACTTGTTATGATATGAAAACTATATCTTCACGTCTGAAGGCAGTGATGGGATTTCACTTCCAAAGACTATCCAAAAACAGACAATGGTGATAAAATACACATCCCTAAATTACCTCCGGAGGAATTAGAAAAATTGAATAGGGAAATATCGGAAATCGAGATTTAAGAAGCAATATCTAATTTGAAAATATCATCTGCACCTGGGCCTGATAACTTCACCAATCAATACTTTAAAATATTCCAAAAAAAAATATGTAGAGATCTAAAAGCAACATTTAATGAAATCTTTAAGAAAGGCCTCGCGCCTAAAGAAATGCTAGAGGCTAACATCATAAATATTCCTAAACAGGAGAAACCCCATATGGAATGCAGGGACTTTCGTCCAATCTCTCTTTTAAATGTTGATTTGAAGATCTATGCTAAAGTGTTGGCCAATAGAATGAATACAATTATGAGACTATTGATTGATGAAGACCAAAGAGGTTTCATAATAGGACGTCAGGGAACTGACAACATAAGAAAGTTGCTTAATTTGATTTCCATCTCTAAGGGGAACAACCTGCCAACAGTTTTTCTCTCCCTGGATGCGTAAAAGGCCTTTGACAGAGTCGGATGGAGCTACATGGACCAGGTTCTTGCCAAATTTGGCTTTGGAGAATTTGGTTCCAAGGCCATTAAGGCTCTATATGTGGCTCCATCCGCCTCTGTCATTGGTCTAGGGTTTAGATCACCTAGATTTAAGGTAACCAATGGTACAAGGCAGGGGTGCCCGCTTTCTCCCTTGATATTTGCACTTATGATCGAACCGTTAGCTATAGGTATTCGAGAATTAGGGAATATCAGTGGAATACAAATTGGATATATAGATCACAAAATATAACTCTTCGCGGATGATGTGTTACTTTGAATAGTTAACCCAGTTGAGTCTATAGGGAACCTACAAGAGCTTATAGATGAATTTTCTAAAATATCAAATTACAAACTCAATATAGCTAAATCGGAAATTCTCCAATTAAATCTACAGGATAACGATATTGCATTATTGAAAAGTAAATATGCATTTAATTGGCAATCCCACATCAAGCATGTAGGCATACATCTCTATGCAGACCTGAAGCAATCAATTTTACAAAACTTCAGAATAGTTCATCAGAATATAATAAAAGCAATTTCACGTTGGAAAAAAATTCAGACATCATGGTCAGGTCGCATAATAGCAGCCAAAATGTTTCTTATAACTAAAATTACATATGTAATGAGGTGTATTCCGAGCCAATTTCCAAGCTTTATGATTAATAAACTTCAAAGCACTCTTCATAAATACATACACAATGGACGCAGAATAAGAATAAAAGCTCATTATATGGTGAATACATTCAAAAAAGGTGGAATGGCGTACCCATTGATAGTTAAATATCAAGAATCTATTCTACTCACCCACCTTGTGAGAAATACTGAAGCTATTATAGATCACCATTGGAGTCAGATAGAAAATGAACAAATAATGAATGGAGATCTGGGTCTCTTAATATTTCTCCAACGAAAAGACTGGGGAAATTTACCACCCGGAGATAACATACTTAAAAAATACACGAGTGCTTGGGTAAAAATCAATCAAAAATATTCATTAATACCTTCTTCCAGTGGGGTTACACCCATATTATTATTAGATAAAATATATCCATCTCCAATATTAAAATTTATGATAAAAAAGGGAGTGATTTTGCTTAAAGAGCTTTTCCAAAATAATAGGCTATATCCCTTTGAACATTTAGTTTTAATATTTGGATTGTCATCCAGGTACTGGTTTGAATATCTCAAATTAAAAAAATTCTTAAAATCATTGGGTTTCAATAATCTCAAAAATGAAAATAATTCGGATTTGGAAAAATTGATCCTAGCGGAAGATAAATCACATCTAGTGTCCAAGTGTTATAATATAATAAAGAAAAGAAAACTTCAAAAAAACTATGAAAATGAGAGTATGGGAGTTGGAGCTCAAAGGAGAATGGCCATTTGAAACTTGGATTAAGAATAAAAGCTCATTATATGGTGAATACATTCAAAAAAGGTGGAATGGCGTACCCATTGATAGTTAAATATCAAGAAGCTATTCTACTCACCCACCTTGTGAGAAATACTGAAGCTATTATAGATCACCATTGGAGTCAGATAGAAAATGAACAAATAAGGAATGGAGATCTGGGTCTCTTAATATTTCTCCAACGAAAAGACTGGGGAAATTTACCACCCGGAGATAACATACTTAAAAAATACACGAGTGCTTGGGTAAAAATCAATCAAAAATATTCATTAATACCTTCTTCCAGTGGGGTTACACCCATATTATTATTAGATAAAATATATCCATCTCCAATATTACAATTTAAGATAAAAAAGGGAGTGATTTTGCTTAAAGAGCTTTTCCAAAATAATAGGCTATATCCCTTTGAACATTTAGTTTTAATATTTGGATTGTCATCCGGGTACTGGTTTGAATATCTCAAATTAAAAAAATTCTTAAAATCATTGGGTTTCAATAATCTCAAAAATGAAAATAATTCGGATTTGGAAAAATTGATCCTAGCGGAAGATAAATCACATCTAGTGTCCAAGTGTTATAATATAATAAAGAAAAGAAAACTTCAAAAAAACTATGAAAATGAGAGTATGGGAGTTGGAGCTCAAAGGAGAATGGCCAGTTGAAACTTGGATTAAAGCATTTACAATTACTGATAAAATCATTAAAAACGCTCCCTACAGAGAAAATTTCTTTAAACTAACTAATAGATGGTACTTAGCTCTGTATAACGTGTACCAAATTACTAGAAATGAATCTGACAAATTGTGCTGGAGGGAATGCGGCCAAGTGGGGACTCATCTACATGTATGGTGGTCCTGTCCAGTCATCAGACAATTGTGGGAGGATTGCTTTCAGCACATTAGACAGGCTTATGAAATTTCAATGAGTTTTTCTCCTGAAATGATTTTGTTTCATATATTTCCTGAAATCTGTTCTAATGAACTTAACGCATTCTTAATACAGATTTTTATGGCCGTTAAGTGCAGTATTGCACTGAAATGGAGACAAAAAGTAACCTTCTCTGTTCCAGAAATATTTACTAAAATTGCTAAAATTCGTGCGTTGGAAATAGATCTTGAGGATATAGGTATTATTATGATTCCTAGATATTAATGGAAAATATGGGACAATAAGTCTAGTGGGTGAGTGTGACCAAAATTAGCACTGTTCCGCCTCTTCCCTCCCCCCCGGCTCCCCACGCTTCCTCGCCTCGCAAACAGAGATTAGGAATATCTTTTGCTTTTTTTTCTTTTGGTGGTTTGTTTGTTTGTGTGTTTTTGTTTTTGAATGTTCATTTGTGAATATAAGTTAGATTGTGGTAACATCTAGAGAATCAAGTAAAAAAAACAAAAAAAAAACAGACAATGGTGGTGTAACGGATCTACTGGCACCCAGACCGGGTACCTCTGTTGATGGACGCGTCCTAGCTTGCGTCGAGGCCTACAAGCACCGCACCGGACACCACACTACCACAGACTCCACAAACGCCGTAGCTTAAAGCTCCCAGGGAGTATGCAGCGCATAGCAATCCCCAGTAGGATATAGCGATCCCCTCCAATAACGAGACGAGGCTACGTTTTGAAGGGTCAAGTAAAACTAAAACTTTAATGACAGGGGATCTCCTTTTATGCAATGGTGCCCTCTGAAGGGCTACACCCACATAATTATCACAGCCAATTACATACATGGTTCAACCCCCACGTCTCCTCCCCTCAGATAACAGGTAACACAATTAAAACAGACACAATTTTATCCACATTCTGGATGTACCCCAAAAACAGGGGGTACACCTTTAAGTCCTGCACCATTCAATAGCTCTCACCCAGGGGAACAACATATTAAAAAATGGCATGAATCAGACCAGGGGTTCAAAAGTTAGTAAAAGTATCTTGTACCCATAACACACAGACATTTCACATATCCCCCATAGTTGGCCACACAATACAGATAGAGGGACAATAGGTGGGTCACACCTCCCTGAGGCAACTTGATATAATCAGACAATGATTAGATAATCCTTCTTTGTTCTTATGTTTGAATAGACTTCCTTATCTGTAACAGGATTATCTCTCCTGCCAAGGTCTGCACTAGCCTGGGGCCAATATTCTGCAGAGCATAAACCAACATACATACAGTATATTACTAGGATCATATTTTAACCAAGAATTAAATAACCATAAAACAGGGTAAAACAGTGATGGGTTCCGTTACAGCTGGGATCTGAGCGCACAAAACTACCGAATAGCGCTCAGATCATCTTCACACAGTTCAATTGCCATGTAGCTAAAGTCTTTCCCATAGTCTTTCATTATATGAATGGGCTCCATGACATAGCTATCTGTGGTATCATGGTTCACACAGGGCAAGTACCGAATGACCCCCCTGTATGTAAAGGGCCAGAATGAGTGACATACAATCTGGTATGGCCGAATACTGTGTTTGAAGGGCAATATGTACCAGGGCCATAGTCGCAGGGCAGGAGGCTGGCAAACAGTCCTCTCCAAGACAAAGTGGCGAAGGGCACTTCGTCACACATCTCCCCTTTGGGGGGAAGTCTAACCAGGCACCTTCAGTTAGATGATCCACCAACCCAAAATAAACCAGTGCTAGAGCAGCCCCCCCACAACAACAAAGTGCAAGAGCAGCCCACCCACAACAAACAGTTACGGCACCTGGATATTTCGCTGTGGTGATGGGACAACACGCTGAGGGGACTTAAGGGACAGAGGCCAGCGGCACTCTGCCCTGATGCCAGCTCTTCTGCTGGTATAACCTGCAGGACATCCTGCTCTGTACAAGGGACCAAGGGAGGGCAGAGGCCGACTGCACTCTGCCCCGCTGTCAGCTCATTTGCTGGGGTATTGGGACATATTCCGGCTCAGTAGCCAGGGAAAGGTGGGGGTCAGTGGGGGTTAACATTTCCTCTGTTAACCCTGGGGCCACATTAGAAGTTAGCTGGGGAGGGGAATTTTTACTTACCCCCTCCTCCGGTTGTCCCAGTGACGGTAGTTGGGGATCTGGACAGGCTGTGGGCGCAGAGACCACGGTCCCATCTGCGCCGTCTGGGAGATTGGTGTCTCCCCTGGTTAGGGTAAACTGTCGCTGGGGAGGAAGGACGACACCTTCTGCCCCCTGTGGTTCACACTCCCGCTGGGGGGGAAGGATGACACCTTCTGCCCCCTGGGGTTCACACTGCCGCTGGGGGGGAAGGACGACACCTTCTGCCCCCTGTGGTTCACACTGCCGCTGGGGGGGAAGGACGACACCTTCTGCCCCCTGGGGTTCACACTGCCGCTGGGGGGGAAGGACGACACCTTCTGCCCCCGGGGGGTCACACTGCCGCTGGGGGGGGAGGGGGACACCTTCTGCCCCCTGGGGTTCACACTGCCGCTGGGGGGAAGGACGACACCTTTTGCCCCCTGTGGTTCACACTGCCGCTGGGGGGGAAGGACGACACCTTCTGCCCCCTGGGGTTCACACTGCCGCCGGGTGGGAAGGACGACACCTTCTGCCCCCTGAGGTTCACACTGCCGCTGGGGGGGAAGGACGACACCTTCTGCCTCCTGGGGTTCACACTGCCGCTGTGGGGGAAGGACGACACCTTCTGCCCCCTGGGGTTCACACTGCCGCTGGGGGGGAAGGACGACACCTTCTGCCCCCTGTGGTTCACACTGCCGCTGGGGGGGAAGGAAAACACCTTCTGCCCCCTGGGGTTCACACTGCCGCTGGTGGGGAGGGCGACACCTTCTGCCCCCTGGGGTTCACACTGCCGCTGGGGGGGAAGGACGACACCTTCTGCCCCCTGTGGTTCACACTGCTGCTGGAGGGGAAGGATGACACCTTCTGCCCCCTGGGGTTCACACTGCCGCTGGGGGGGAAGGACGACACCTTCTGCCCCCTGTAGGGCCGGTAGAGAGACCTCGGTCCCATCTCTACCTGCCATCTGGAGGTCATCCCAGGACCAGTCAATGAGGTCTGGTTCTGCTTGTCGAGTATGCACAAGGCTGAGCAGGTGTTGGTAGTCCTGCTCTAGCTCCCACTCTCTCATTACCAGGTGGGTCATGTCTTTGCTCACCTCGCCTTCGTCATCCCAGACATACATGCCCATCCGGTAGTCGTAGATGTCCCAAAACCTAGACTCCTCCGTGCTGCCAAGATCAATGTCGTCCTCCAAGGCATCCCATAATAAACCTGGGCCATCATAATCATCCCCCTCTGGTAAGTCGAGTTCAGCCATCCAGGGGGTAAGTCGAACGGTATGCCACCAGAGGGCCTGGTATGCGTTGTCTAGCCAGATCTCTCGCTGTACCAGGATCTCTAGTCTTGTCACCCACTCATCCAGGGGCTGCTCTCCCAATAGATACATCTGCATCGCCACACGCTTCTGTAGCCACTGCTCATCACTGGGGAGACTCTCACCTCGCCGCCATTGGGCATCTTCCAGGGCATCATACCAGAGTTCCTTTCTGTCTGCATCCCTGTAGTCCGCGGCCTCCTCCTCATCCTCATCATGGAACGCTGTCCGAAAACTAGCTGGTTCCATCCTGCTGTAGCCAGGGGCGCTGTACGGATACTAGTGTTGCCCTCAATTTGTAACTCCAAACGTTACCAGTGTCTCCGGGCTGCTTTTCCTCTCACTAGGACGCCATCCCACCACTGCCACCAATGTAACGGATCTACTGGCACCCCGACCGGGTACCTCCGTTGATGGACACGTCCTAGCTTGCGTCGAGGCCTACAAGCACCGCACCGGACATCACACTACCACAGACTCCACAATCGCCGTAGCTTAAAGCTCCCAGGGAGTATGCAGCGCATAGCAATCCCCAGTAGGATATAGCGATCCCCTCCAATAACGAGACGAGGCTACATTTTGAAGGGTCAAGTAGAACTAAAACTTTAATGACAGGGGATCTCCTTTTATGCAATGGTGCCCTCTGAAGGGCTACACCCACATAATTATCACAGCCAATTATATACATGGTTCAACCCCCACGTCTCCTCCCCTCAGATAACAGGTAACACAATTAAAACAGACACAATTTTAACCACATTCTGGATGTACCCCAAAAACAGGGGGTACACCTTTAAGTCCTGCACCGTTCAATAGCTCTCACCCAGGGGAACAACATATTAAAAAATGGCATGAATCAGACCAGGGGTTCAAAAGTTAGTAAAAGTATCTTGTACCCATAACACACAGACATTTCACATATCCCCCATAGTTGGCCACACAATACAGATAGAGGGACAATAGGTGGGTCACACCTCCCTGAGGCAACTTGATATAATCAGACAATGATTAGATAATCCTTCTTTGTTCTTATGTTTGAATAGACTTCCTTATCTGTAACAGGATTATCTCTCCTGCCAAGGTCTGCACTAGCCTGGGGCCAATATTCTGCAGAGCATAAACCAACATACATACAGTATATTACTAGGATCATATTTTAACCAAGAATTAAATAACCATAAAACAGGGTAAAACAGTGATGGGTTCCGTTACAGCTGGGATCTGAGCGCACAAAACTACCGAATAGCGCTCAGATCATCTTCACACAGTTCAATTGCCATGTAGCTAAAGTCTTTCCCATAGTCTTTCATTATATGTATGGGCTCCATGGCATAGCTATCTGTGGTATCATGGTTCACACAGGGCAAGTACCGAATGACCCCCCTGTATGTAAAGGGCCAGAATGAGTGACATACACTCTGGTATGGCCGAATACTGTGTTTGAAGGGCAATATGTACCAGGGCCATAGTCGCAGGGCAGGAGGCTGGCAAACAGTCTTCTCCAAGACAAAGTGGCGAAGGGCACTTCCTCACAGGTGGATAATTATGAGTATCTATTTCTTTCGTATTTTAGAAAATAATAAAAATAAAATAATGGGCAAATACATGGGCAGGATTAAGGCAAAATGGCTATTTCTTTTTTATAATTTATTATTTATTTGTTTTCCAACAAACATGACAATACAATAGAAAAAAAAGAAAAAACAAGACAAAACAGTATACAAAGTAAATCGCATCTTAACAACTTAATAAAATTGCTGGCATATTTAAAAACAAAATGTCAAAAGTATTCCACAAACCATTATGTGTAAGACAAAAAAAAAAAAAAAAAATGAATCTTTATCTTTTACGTCAAACTAAAAATATATTGGTCCCATAGGTGCCAGTTTAATGCTACTATATTTTTATTAGGAAATAAATCAGTGTTTCCCTTCATTAATTCTCTACTAATATCAACCGAGTATTTTGCTTCATTCCAGGAAGGGATAGTAGGCGTTTTCCAATGTTTTACTATGAGGCGTTTAGCAATCGACAGAATATGTGTATACAGATATTTTACTTTCAACCCAAGGGTGTCCATATTTATGTTTAAAATTACTGTTTGGGGATTACAAGGTAATAGTGAACCTCCCACAATAGATAGTTCTACACAAATCCTTTCCCAGAATTTTCTCATATGGGAACATTCCCACCAAAGATGGTATGACGTACCAACCTGGCCACATTGCTTCCAACAAAGATTATCTGAGAGGGGGTAGAATCTATTTAATAGAACCGGAGAGTAATACCATCTGTGGATGATTTTAAAATGTATTTCAGTATATACAGCGTTTATCGCTGATTTTTTAACCAGCCTAAATGAGTTATGCCAAGTAATTGGATCAAAACTCAAGCTAGAGTGACTTTCCCATTGTACAATCCCTTTAGACTTAACAAACGGGAGAACGCTCGTCCTAACTGAAGAACATTTAGATATAATATGATACATGTCTCCTTTTATAGCTAACACTTCCATTTTCTTACATTGAGTCACGCCCTTGACTCTGAATCCCAGTGCCTCGATGCACCTTTTTAGGGATCTAATGTGTATCCACTGAATTTTGTTTGAGCATGTGGACCTATCTATTAATGCCCCTTTCGCATATAGATCCCAAATAATATTAAAACCCTGTGACTTAAATACCTGGGTAAATGGAAAATCTGCCACAGTGTAGAGTATTTCAATTGGAGCAGCCAGAGAAGGTTTATTAACCAGGGACAATTTATAGATGTTTTCGTAACAGAATTTAATAACTGACCTTATAACAGGGGAAACATTCTCGAACACCCGTGGGTCGAAGTTAGGGAGCCACAATAGTGTAGCTAGCGGATTCATAACGAGTAAGGTTTCTTCTATAGAGAACCAGATTGGTTTCTCGCTAGAGATGGACCATCTTACTGCATGGGAGAACAATATGTTGGTTTGAATCTCCAATAATGAGGGATAGGCCAACCCTACCTTTTCAAACTTGGCATAAAAAATATTTTTCAATATTCTTGATTTCTTGCCATTAAATATGAAATGATCTAAATCCTTCTGAATAAAAGATAAAAATTTCTTATTTATTTTGCCCGGAATGCATCTTAAAAGGTAGGTTAGTTTAGGGATAATGGTCATATTAACGGCTGTAATTCTCTCCAGTAAAGGTAATTTTAACAAACGCCATTCATGCAGCAAAGGTCTGATTAATTTCATTTTCTCGGCTAAACTGGTTTTTAAAATTTCATTAATTTGGAAGGTATACCTTACTCCTAAATGGACTATACCTCTTGATTTCCAATTGAAGGGATATAATTCTTCTATTCTCCTAAGTGAGTCTAATCCAATTCCCCACATAAGGGTGTCTGTCTTATTAAGATTAACCTTAAAATAAGAAACCCTACCATACTTTCTCATTATATCGTAAGCATATCTACAGGATTTCTCGGGATTGCTCAATGTCAGAACAATGTCATCAGCAAATGCCATAAATTTAAGGTCTAACTTATCTATCTTAATCCCTTCCACCTCAGTTGAATCTCGTAATAGTATTGCCAGTGGCTCCAGGAACAGGGCGAACAGTAAAGGGGACAAAGGACATCCTTGTCTAGAGCCATTACTGATCTTAAACGTCTCTGAATCGGCCTCAGGACTTGTTATATAGGCTGTGGGAAAGGAGTATAAGGCCTTTATTGATCTAGTTGCAAACTCGCCCAAACCAAATTTCTGTAGGGTGGCCATAAGGAAGTCCCAGTTGACCCTGTCGAATGCTTTTTCGGCATCTATCGACAAGGTCAAACTGGGAGTCCCCTCCCTCCTGATAAAGGTCAAGGTATCAATCAGTCGTCTCGTATTGTCTGAAGTTTGGCGACCACTAACAAAGCCTGTTTGGTCGGGGTGAATCAATTTAGGTATTATTTTTTTTTAATCTTTTTGCTAACACCTTGGAATAGATTTTAATATCAAAGTTTATCAATGAGATTGGTCTATAGTTCTCACATATTTCTGGATTTTTCCATTGTTTTAATATATTTATAATTTTTGTTTCTAATAATTCGGGACGAGTTTCTCCTGTATTTTTTATCTCATTGAAGAGATTACAAAGGTGTTCCTTAAAAGTGGGAAAAAATAAATTGTAGAAAATTTGATCAAAACCGTCCACTCCTGGTGCCTTATTTTTAGAATTCTTAATAGTCTCCTCTATCTCCTCGACCGTAACTGCTTCATTCAGGAGACGCTGATCGCTTTCTGAAATTTTTGGGAAACCAATGCTATCTAAGAAACTATTTATTTCCTTTTGCTTTGGGACATGAAAATTGAGGTCCTCGCCTAGGTTGTACAATTTTCTATAATATCTCATAAAAGTCTGTGCTATTTCATCCGGATGCAGGATTAATTTACCCTTCGGGTCTCTGATTTTTAGAATTTTATTTTGCTGCCGTTATCTACGGAGTTTGCTTGCCAATAATTTACCTCCTTTATGACCTTGGAAGAAATAAGTTTGTTGATATCTCCATAACCAACGATCAGCACATTTTTGTAAAATTATATTAATCTGTTTATTTAATTCCTTAATTTTTTTTATACTATTAATATTATTAGGCTGTTGTTGGTTGATTAAATGTTCTTTTTCTAGATCTATATACAGCTGTCTGAGTGGAGTCCCCCGATTTCTTTTCGCTTTAGCGGTATATGAAATTAGTAGACCCCTTATATAGGCTTTAAAGGTACACCACAACGTGGCCTTAGAGGTTTCTGATTTGCTGTTAATATGAAAAAACAGTTGTATTTCTTTTTTTAGGGTTTTTATCAACTCTAGATCTTTAAATATATATGAGTCCAGTCTCCAGCTTTTATATTTCCTCTTATAATTGCCTACTTTAATAGTAATATAATGCAGAGAGTGGTCAGCCCATGGGGTAATATGAATCTCTATTTTATCCAGAAAGTCTTAGCGTGTTTATATCCGACATCACATAATCAATTCTTGAATAAGAATTAAATCTACCGGAAAAAAAGGTATATTCTTTTTCCTGAGGGTGTAGAGTTCTCCAGGAATCTAACAAATCTGCTTTAGAAATGATATTTGCAAAATTAATGGACAGCCTTGCATTTTTGGACTCAGTTTTAGAAGAATGGGAGCTTAATCTGTCTAAGTTATTGTCCATGGTCATATTATAATCCCCACAAAGTAGGAGAGAACCTCTTTTTATTTTGTTGACCTTCGCCAAGATTTTTTTAACGAAAGCCAATTGATTGACATTTGGAGCATACAAACTAACAAGGGTAAATATATTTTCATTAACAAGGCCTTGCCAAATAATGTATCTACCAAATTCGTCAATATCTGAGTATTGTTCATGAATATTAAGTTTTTTCCCAAAAAAGATGGAGACACCTCTGGATTTACTGCTAAAAGTAGAGTCAACTCTTATAGGAAAATTCCTATTATTTGTGTAGCAAGTAAGTCCCTTCTTTATATGAGTCTCCTGACAGCAGACTATATCAGCCTCAAGTTTCGTATATTCAGTAAAGGCTACTTTCCTTTTTGTTGGGGAGTTTAGGCCGTTTACATTATGGGAAATAATTCTCAAACCCATTTACAAGAAATAAAAAGTATCCAGTTGTAGGGGCGAGCCCCTTTGCCAGACGAGATAGTTTTTTAAAGAAGAATGAGTTCTAAATGCTCTCCACTCTATAACTCTTGTTTCTATTACCTTAATAAATTTAACCAGGGAAAGTGTTTCGTGTAGCTATATATAATAGGCAAATTCTCATTTTGCAGATGAGTAAGCCGCCCAGATAGGACCTCCAAATTTGATAAAGAAACACACAAAAAAAAAAAACAAAGAAAAAGATAAACAGACGAAAAACCGATGTATAGAAATGCCAGGAAGAGCTACATCTTCTTGGTCGAAACGCCTACATTTATATTTCTCTCATATTATCTACCAGATATCATTATCAGACTTCTACCTAGCAGATTAAGGCTAGGGCTACTTTCCTCCCTCCCTCCTTACTCCTGTTGTACTATTACCTATATTTCCTTCTTGTTATCATCTCCCCTCTTTTCTCTTCCTTCTGACTTTTTCTCGCTTTTTCTTTTCATTTCCTTTCCCTTTTCATTCTACTCTCCCTTTGTCTATTTTCCAATGCGTCTTTGACTACAATCTCGATTGCACCTACTGGAATATCGTCAGGTTAATTTTAAAATATACATTTGACCCACCATTTGCACTAAAATCAGATACCATGTCCATTCATTTCGCTAAGTCCTACAAATGAACTCTTAAACCTAAATGTGCGAGGAGGAAGTATTTCCTAATCCTTCCTTATTACTAATACAGACCTACTGATACCATATAACTAATCTTTTAGTGACCTAGTGTTACAATTAATAGATACGGATTTTACTACTTTTTTTTACACCCTTACTTTTTACATACTATAATTATTATTGTGATCGTGAGAGTTATTGAATATGGAAATTTATAATGTGAATTCCATATGTGAATAGTCCTAGTGCACTGACCGAGCAAATTTTACAATTTTTATCTAAAAATTGTTATAACATTATATAAAATATAGAGAGAAATAAGTGATAAATTGTAACTGTGTTTGATATTAATATTATAAGGTGAAAAAAAACAAACCGTGGTTTTACTAGACTTAGTAACCAGTGCATTGACGGTCATTCTATTATTGGCCAAAAATTAACAAGTTAACCTGTATTATAGTAGACAAAAGATGACTCAAAACAGAAATGGATATCTATTTAACAAGTTCCCATTCTGGTTTTAAAGCTCCCAGCTTGTGCGGCTACTAGCTTAATATTCCACTTTTGAAGTAATTTTTTCCCCTCTTCTACATTTTTGATTTTTGTCCTGACTTGATCTCTATAAATGGAGATTCCATAAGGGAAGGACCATTTATACCGAAATTCATTTTGTCTCAAAGTCTGAGTTATATCAAAAAATTCCCTTCTTTTAAGTAGGGTAAAGGCTGAAACATCAGAAAAGATCTTAATATCCCCATAAGGGGGCTCCAGACCTAACCCTAGGAAATTAGCTCTAACTATGGCTTCCTTAAATGGAAGATGATGAAAAGCTATAATTACATCTCTTGGTACAAGTTTGTCCATATTTTTGGGCAGGGGAATTCGATGGATACTCTCAATTTTACGATACTCTGGGCCCATTTCAGGGGCTATATTAATAAACATTCCCCTAATAAAGTCCCTCAGGTTGTTATCTTGGATGCTTTCCTGTATTCCCCTTATGCGAAGATTTTTTTTCCTCGAGCGATCTTCCTGGCTATATAGCCTCATCGTTAAATCTTCAATTTTATCTTCCAGTGAAGAGGAATATTTTAATAAAGAGTTATGGTCCAATATCAACTTATCGCATTTGTTTTCAAGTAGTTCAATTTTCTGATTTATATCAGATATTGATTGGGAATTGTTTGAAATTGACTTTGAAAGGTCTTCAGTGATCTTCAGCTGGAGTTCTAGCATTAAAGCTCTCATTTTTGAGCAGGTTAGGACCTCTTCTTCCTGCATTAGAGAGCTACTATCGTGACCTTGAATTGATGAATCAGAGAGCTGATTGATCGTCGTATCTACATTTGAGTCATTGTATGATGAATTCCCTTTTATAGTTGATTTTGTAGGACCAAAGAAGGCTGGAGGATTTTGTACCTCTTTTTTATCTTTAGTTTTACTTTTAATAGGCATGTTGTAGGTCCTTTATTCTTACCAGATGGTAATTAAATCTTAGAAGATAAGTAATCTTTATTAGCAAATATAATTGTTCTCTTGATAATCCAGATCATCCAAGCCGCTAACAAAGATCTGGGGAGCAAGGACTAACGCCGGGGAGGGGCCAGATGTCCACTTTACTCAATACAGACAATCTTATTTACACCAAGGATCACTCTCTGTATAACTGCTGCCCCCAATATCAAGCAATCATATGATCCTCTTTGAGATTTTATATTTGTCCCTTTATATAGATAGTCCTGCGGTAATGTCCAGTTAGTGAATTGGAGCTCAAAGCTCACAGTTTTTATAGGTCCGTTTAACTGAGGTGCAGGCCCTATATAAGGGGCATAAGGGCCATATACCACTCCTAGGGGCTATTTACCCCCCTCTGGGTACCAGCTGTTAGGGGCCAGGCCAGTTTACAGATACACCAGCTCTTTTTATCTTTGTTTTTAATTTTAATAGGCGTATTGTAGGCCCTTTATTCTTACCAATTGGTATTTAATCCTTGGAAGATAGGTTATCTTTATTAGCAAATATAAGTGTTCACTTAATAATCCAGTCCAGCCCATGCGCTAATAAAGATCTGTAGAGCAAGGGCTAACGCCGGGGAGGGGCCAGAAGTCCACTTTACTCAGTACACTCTCACTTAAATACAGCAGGGATCTCTTTCTATGTCTGCAGGCCCCAATATTAAGCAATCTTGTATTCCTCTTTGAGATTTTATATTTATCCCATTATATAGGTAATACTGTGATAAAGTCCAGTTAATGAGTTGGAGCTCAGTACTCACAGTTTTTGTAGAACAGATTAACAGAGGTACAGGTCCTATGTGGGGAGGATAAGGACCATATACCCTAGGGGCTATTTTTCCCCTCTGGGTGCCAGCTGTTAGGGGCCAAGTCCATATACTGGTACGCCAACTTCAGCTGCTGTAGTCCACTCGTTCTCCTTTAGGCCTGTGTTTGCCTGCTATAGTGGCCTCTTTAATCATCCAGCTGCATCTCCCACTTGCTGGTTGCTGGTTTGTGTGCTGTGGCTGAGGAAGCTAATTCCTCTCCATTGTGAGCCACATACAGCGTCACTTTCCTCCGTGCCTTTATTTTCCTTAGTGGACTCCTGCCTCCTACCCCACTATGCCTTACTTGCAGCCCCCGACATCGGGACACTTCAGGGAGATCAGGAGGGACGGGAGGAGAGAGCTGGCGTCTTCATGGCGTTTCAGACCTTCCTGCGTCCGCCTAAACTGGCGGCAACGTCATTTCCGGTTTCGTCAGCGCGTCCCCGCCAACTCGCAAAATGGCTATTTCTTAACTGCAGCAATCATTTAAAACTGCTGATGAGGGGAAATAAATCTTGGGTATAAGGAGTCTGTCTACCTGCCATACAGGACGCATCCTGAATTAGAATGTCTGAGCATCCTAATCAATACAAGCTTACCCGATTTCTTCCTCTGTTAAATCCAGACATTATGCAGGCTAATTGGAAGCAAATCTGGTTGCCCAGCAGCAGTGTCAAGAGAGTGACAATGGATCATAACAAACCCTGTTCTCCAGAACCCATCTCAAGACAGTGTGTTCTCTATCGCTAGATAAAGTTGATTCGCAATTGCTTCAAAGCCCTTTCATAGATAACTAGGACTGTAGTATGTATGCTAGTTTGTGTATTGAGCATAGGAAAACAAATGAATAAGAGTTATGATTTATTGAAAATCTGCTATTGTTCAATGGTATACTATCACTCCATAAACTTTGAGAGAACACATGCACCTACACAGAGGTAGTCTCATAATGCTGGAGAACTTATATGCAAATATTCCCATGACCCAAGAGCTCATTGACATGACCTATTCTTCAATACCCCTAGGTCCTTCTGGTTTGTTGAATCCTGTTGCTCAGGAGCAGCAGAATAGCAGGGCTTAGTTTACAGCATACACTCCACTCAATAAGAGTCACACCTTTTATACTGTATATGTTCCCTAAGAGCTAATAATCTTTATCTTCCCAACCCTGCTTTATGCCCAAACAATACAATGGTACAATAGAAACATTTTTGATAGACAAATTATTCACAAAGGGTTAATTTTTCTTGCTTAGGTGTGTAGAAATGTCCAGTGTCAGGACAGCCTGGGGTTATCTTGGTTGAAGTAAACAAGATGTTTTACTAAGATAACCATAAACTATTACACACAATAACACCTGCTTTCCAAGGATATCTTAATAATGTTTAAACCACAACTGCAAGAGTTAAATGATTCATGGTAACTCTACACTGCACATCTGGGTATAAAAGAGTTTGAGAAATTATATTAAATCAGAGATACTTTAAAAGGCATTTGTGTAAACTTGTCATACTGTAATCTCTCCTTGATATCAAGTATTACCTATTATGATTTATGTTATTGTCTCATACAGGAGGGATTATGCACCTAACACTTTTACATAAAGCAATACAATTGTGCAATCTGGCAATTAATATTTCCCTCCTGACATCCTATGAGCCAATCAGAGATTTCCAGTTTCTGATTGGTATCTTGGACCAGTGCTTGACCAATCTAGGTGGGCTACCACGGGTGGTAGTTAGTTTATATTCCAAGTATGGGAGTCAGGAGGGAAGCTATGGGGATTCTCTATATAGTGACAAAGAGAATGAGAGGAACAACATAATTCAGCAGCCTCATCCATCCAGCAGGTTCCACCAATCACTGACAGTGCTACCATGCAGTTGGGACACTATTAGATGGAATGTCCCAAATTAAAGAAGGTAGCCCTAAACTCTGTTCACTATGTTGATGATTGGAGTGAATACCCAACCCCTCAGTTCCTCCTCTAGCCCCCACCTTGGCGATACGATGACCAGCTGATCTGACACTACATCTTCTTTCTTAATAGTGTAGTAACTATAAGACCTACATGCGAGATTGTACACACACTAGGTATTTCTGCTCACCAAAAAGACTTTTGATAACTCATATTTACCCATTGAATAGAATGTATCACTATTATTGTTATTATTATTAGAGTAAACTTGCAGAAAGATTGCAAATGTGTAACTGTTTACTCCCATATGACTTCAATGGTCTTGTTCTATATTAACTATTATGGTTAAAAATACTGTAAAAGTGTTTATGTGGAAAACATCTAGATAGTGATTGCAATCAATGTACATGTTATATAGATAGTTCTGGGACATATTGAAAGTAGCACAGAAGGCACACAGTTTTATACAGCTTGAAAGAGATAAATGCAATGGAAGTACTTTGTGAGCCGATTATATTAAGTTTGTTTTTACAATGGAGTTTCAATATTTGCAATCGACTCCTCTGCTGATGCATTACTTAAAAAAAATTGAATAGTGATAGTCAAGAAACAGGCACTAGAAACTCAGACCCTTTAGGGTAGGATTGCAAAATAAATTTAGTAAACAAAAAATGACACATAGATATGAAACATTTGAATGGCTAATAAAGTTACATAGCAAGCTTTCAAAGCACAAACAGCCTCTGATGACAAAGTACATTATAAATATAAAAAATTCTTAACTGTGAAACGAAATACTATGTATATCAAATTAATTGCCCATGTGGACTTCATTATGTGGGCAACATTGATTGTAATTTGAAAGAACAGATAGTATTAGACTGGAGACACATCATTTCAGCTTTGAAAGCTAGGGCAGGTGAACAGGCAGCGGCAAAACATTTTTTTAGAAACTCAACATGGTATAGCCAGTTTTAGATATATGCCAATACATGTAACAAAGGCCTCAGAGAAAGGTGGTGATAGATCACAAGCATTGCTTCACTGCGAAGCATACTGGATAAGTATTATTAATTGTGTGACCCAAAAAGGTTTAAAGGACCAACTTCCATTGGGTTGTATTATTTTGAGCAGTGAATAAATCCAAAAAATCACGTGTATAATTTGTTCTTCAGGTTCTCTAATGTTTTATGTCTTATTATAATTGTATAATGTAAATGTCACCATTTATTCTGAATAAGAATAATTTGAAGATTTGTAGTAATAAATTATATGTAAATATAAGGGGAACTAAGTGTGTTTATTGAGAATAATAAAGAGTTAAGTACTGCTGAATACAGGCAAATGCACATGTTTTTTTTATAAATAATGTTCTTCACTATTCTGTTTGCATTTGTCTTGAGAAAGATCAAAAAGGGACCCATTTCTTTTCTTCCACGGCTAACATGTTACCAACCTATACTATAAATGAAGTGAGAAACTATTATTTTATTTTCTACCTAAAGTTATTTTAAAAGAAAGACATGACACATCTACTAAAATAAAATGTAAGATAGAGTGCAAGAAATTTATAAAGTATTTTCTAGATGAAACAATATTACAGAACAAAAACGGCAATTTCACATTAGAGCCTCATGGTAATTTTGAATATTATGGCCATAGGTTACATAGCCTAATCTGAGATAATCTCTATAGATTTTTTTTCCTTTCACCTAATTTAGCGAGGAAATTACATAACAGACAGGATTAGTTGAAGGTTTAAATTATATTCTAATGAAATCATTAGACCATAAACAGTGAGAGCATTGGAAAGTCCAAGAAGAAAGACAAAGTAATACATTGAAACATTAAATAGCAGATTTTGGCTTTGCATTTGAAAGATCCTGCCCAATCCCTAAACTAGTCCCGATAACAATTAACCCACATTGTCCTTGGACAAAATAGCAACAGTTCCCTGCAATAAAATAAAACACTAATATCCTAGTCCAATTCATAATTTCATCTGTATGGTT
>CM050169.1:138307652-138375152 GCA_027410445.1 Discoglossus pictus
CCCAAAAGACCCCTCTATGTTTTCTGCGCCCTGAGGCAGGCACATTTGTACCTGCCTCTTGAAAGAGAGCACATGACGAGGGGCTGATGACGTTAGCTGCAGCACGCAGATAGATATCAATGCTGTAGACCCCAGACATCTGACATTTAACCCCATGCTTCCTAGTGATCTGCCCCTCAGCCCCAGCGGTGGTATTACTGGGGCCAGCAGAAACCACCTGTGACCAGGTATTAGCCACATGGGTAGGTCTTCTGGCAGAACCACCAGGAGCTGGTGCTGCCTTATCTGCCTGGGGCCTATGCTGTGCAGTGCTGCAGCTAGGATTTTCAGGGGCCATTATTCCCCCTTTTGACCCCTGAGGCTTCTTAGTGGTCTTATCCCTCATGTTTAAACCCTTTTTTTAGTTTATTTGTTTTATTTATTTTTATTTTTTGTTTTATGATTTTTAACTGTTTTCTTTTTAAAAAAATATAAAAGTGTGAAAAAGAAACAAAAAGACAAAACTAAGGGAGACAAAACTAAGGGAGAGAGAGAGATAATGCTTGGCAGTGGAAGGGTTAATGGCGTGTTGCAAGGTGTTGCTAATTGCAACAACACAGAGAACACAGAGGCTTTTTAACCCCTCTGTGTCTCTGTGTCAGATGTAAAAAAAGCCTTTTAAACAAAAACTTCAAATTGTTTTCCCCCAACTGCCTACAAAGATGTTACTCGTCTTCTCTCCCCCCAAAACATAAAACCCAACACCAAACAAACAAAACTTTAACAAAACCTGAAAAACTTAAAAAAAAATCAAAGTAAAAAAGCTCCAGGAGTGCAGGTTAAGTGCTAAGGGAGGTGTGTGGCAAAGTATCCAGGAGACAGCTCACTCTCCTGGGATAGAGACTTGAGCCTGACCCCCAGAAAACTAAAACTTAAATTAAACTAAGAAAAAACCCCACAAAAACTCCCAAAAATGAACAACACCGTGCACAAAGTGCTTATTAACAGAAAGGTGTTAAAATAAAACTTGTATTTGAGGGACTAAGACCCTAAAAAGCCTTTTGTTTGGAGCTCAAGCATGCACACAACATGCTCTCTTGCACAGTACTTGTAAGCAGGACACACACTATGGGTAGCGGTCAAGCAAATAAACTTCATTTACAGTCAGGCAAATGCACTTAGATTTAAGAAAATACATTTGGGGTTTTTTAAATGTGGACTGTTGGTACCCCAACTAGACTGGATTGGTTGAACTTGGCACAGTGTATTTTAAAATGATGAGAAAACATGTTCTGTAAACTAAATAAAAATCATATTAGGAGGTTGAAAGAAAAAGAAACCGGATGTGGGGATACCGAGCAGAGCACACCATCTACAGCCCACTGGGAGACAAACTCATCCATTCCCCCAGTGGACAAAGCCAGGTGGTACTCTGCCCAGATACGGGAGCGCACCAGCACCCGGAACATGGCCTCAGGTGACAAGGGAACCCCCCCCCTGTCAAACACTGCTTCCTGGACTTATATATAGCCAACTTGGCTAATGCCAGGAGCAGGTTGACGAGGAGGTCCCTGGCCTTATTGCCCCGGGACACTGGGCGCCCAAAAATAAAAATGTGAGGGGAGAAATGCAGCCAGAACTGCAGGAGGAGGCCCCTCAAGAGTGACAAGAGGGGCTGCAGTCTGGCGCAACTAAAATAAATATGATACACGGACTCTCCCTTGCCACAGAATGGACAAGTTGAGGGAGAGTCCGTGAATTTAGCTAAGTACTCTCCCGTACTCAGTGCACCATGGAGCACTCTCCAACTCAAGTCCCCGGTGGGTCGTGGAACTAAATCAGAATAAAGTTCCCTCCACCGGGGCCTCTTGCCCTCGTCAGCTGGTAGGACCCGCCTCCAGATGGTATCGGGACGGGTCACGAGGGCAAGGAAGTGCACTGTATGGAGCACGAGAGAATATAAGCTCTTCCTCGGCATGCCGCAAAAGCATGCCGAGGGTATGTCCCTCAACCTCGAGAGGTTGGGGACAGGAGGAGCCTGAGGGGAAACACGGGGCTTATGTCCAATGCAAACAGCCGGAGCAGGGGTGTTGAAAGGTGCATGTGGCACTCCGGCCTGCAAAGCCCCGCGAAGGAAGGTGCGCGAGTCGGGGGAGATGGCATCCCTAATCTCCTGGAGCAAGCGCCCTGAGACTTTGGGCGTCACATATCCCAAACGGAGCGCAAGCTCCTGGGGTGACACCCAATCAGAACGCCCGTATTCCAGGAGATCCCCGACTCGGGTCATCCGTGCATGACTAAGGCGGCGGATGATACTGGGGGACTGTAACATTGGAGCTCCCACTGCTGGATTAAATAGCAGGGGCTCTGTGAATATTTCATCCCCCAAAGGCACACCCTGCCTGGTCACGGAGACCATGCTCCAGGCCTTGAGGGTTTCCTGGTAGTATGCCGGCAACACAGAGAGGTCTCTCCCAAACCCCTCGGGCCTGATCAGAAATAATTGCCGGTCATACCCCAGGTTGCGCAACTGGCGATAAAAGCTGGATGCCAGTGCGCACCACTGCGGAGAGGGATCTGCATATAGGTATCTCTGCAGGTACTGAAGGCGGAAGGTGGACAACTGGGAGCACACACAAACTACTCCCTGTCCACCCTCCACCAAAGGCAGACTTGCCACCCCTGCAGAGACCCAATGCCTTCCCATCCAGAGGAAATCTAACAATTTCCTCTGGATATTGGTGACAAACTCGGGGGTCGGACTCAGACAAATCAGCCGGTGCCAGATCTGAGAAGCCACCAGCTGATTCACCACTAGAGTCCGCCCCCTAAGGGAAAGCATTTTTGATAGACCCCTCCATCGTCCCAGACGAGAGAGGACACTGCCCTCTAACTCCCTCCAGTTGTCTGGGACGGAAGCGTCCGCAGCGGACAGGTAGACCCCCAGATATTTAATGACATCTGCCTCCCACGTGATGTCACGAAACGTGGGAGGCAAAGAGTCTACCTGTAAATTACCCTCTAAAAGGCCTGTGCATTTGGACAAGTTGATCTGAGCGGAGGAGGCAGCTGAATATACCTCCTGGCACTGTTTTGCCAGCTCAAGATCAACTGGATCCTGGGCCACGAGGAGCACATCATCAGCATAAGCTGAAAGGACAATCCGCATGTCTGGATCTTTTAGCACCAGCCCTGTGAGCCTTTTCCTCAGTAGGCAGAGGAAAGGCTCAATGGCCAGTGCATGTAACTGTCCAGACAAGGGACATCCTTGACGCACCCCTCGTCCAAATACCAAAGGTGCTGTTAGGGACCAATTGATTTTAAGTAAACACTCTGCAGAGGCGTACAGCGTTCTTATAAAGCCCACAAACTGTGGGCCAAAGCCGTATGCTTGCAGAGTGGCTATGAGGTAACCATGGTCCACCCTGTCAAACGCCTTCTCTTGATCTAAAGAGAGAAAGGCGAGTGACAAACCAGCCCTGCGAGAATAATGCAATAGATCCCGGACCAGAAAGATACTATCAAAGATAGTCCGGCCCGGGTTCGCATAGGACTGGTCAGGGTGAACCAATTCTGCCAGCACAGACCCAAGTCTAAGCGAGATGGCTTTAGCTACAATCTTGTAGTCCGTGCTGAGCAGAGAGACCGGTCGCCAGTTCTTAATAAGCCGGAGATCCCCCTTTTTGGGCAGCAGGGCAAGTACTGCCCTGCGACAAGACAGGGGCATCTCCCCGGTCTCCAGGGCTTCCCCAAGGACCAGATGGAAATCAGGTCCCAGAGTCTCCCAGAAAAATGGGAAAAACTCTACAGTCAGTCTGTCCAGTCCTGGAGACTTCTCACAGGACATGGCACGGAGGGCTTCAGAGAGCTCTTGAAAAGATAGTGGTATATCAAGCCGCTCTCTTACACCCTCACTCACTGTGGGGAGCCCCTCCCATAGCACCCTGCAGGCGTCTGGAGAAATGGGATCTGGAGAGTAAAGATCTTTATAAAAGTTCCGGGCTCTATCCCGGATACTCTCCGGATCTGTAAGGGGGGCACCGTCTTCATCTAGAAGACAGGTGATGTGCCTACTGTTACCCCCCTTTTTCTCCAGTGAGTAGAAGAGGCGCGAACCGCGGTCTAGATCTTTGAGAAAACCTAAGCGGCTGCGCACGTATGCCCCCTTGGCCTGGTGTTGTTCCAGGTCACAGAGGACACCCTTCCTCTCTACATACTCGCTCTGCAGGGATTGGTCCCTACAAGTGAACAGCCTCTGCTCCAGATGGAGTACCTCCCCCCGGAGTGACTCCAACTCAGCTTCGCGCTGCCCACTCGCACCCTTGGTATATTCCTGACACAGAAGTCGCAAATGAACCTTGCCCACGTCCCACCACAGTTTTAACGTGGCAAAGTCCCCCTTGCAACCCCTCCAGTCCATCCAAAACTCCCGGATCAATGTCACGAGCCCCTGGTCCTTCAACAAAGCATTGTTGTAGTGCCAATAGGCGGCTAGTGGCGCTGTTGGCGTTAGTGCCACTGTCACAGACACACAGTTGTGGTCTGTAAACGGAGCCAGCCTAATGGCACAAGAACCGACTTGTGACATATAGTGACTAGATATATATAGTCTGTCGATCCGGGAGTGGGACACCAGACCGGCTCTCACCCTGATGTAGGTGAAACCGTCTGATGCCCCTGGGTTCTGCTCTTGCCAGATGTCCTCCAGGGAGAAGCGGGCAATGATCTCCCGCAGGGCTGACGCAGAAGGCGGGTACGGCTCTGGACTATTCCGGTCCAGAGCGTCGAGGGTGCAGTTGAAATCACCTCCGAGTACCAAACACTCATCTGCGTCAACCGTCTCCAAAAACTGGGACAGTCTGGCGAGGAACCTCACTCTCTCGGGCCCTCCAGCAGGGGCATATATATTAACTAGGTTAATGATGCTACCCTGCTCTCGGACCCGGAGGTGGATTAGACGGCCTGGGATAACAGCTTTCCCAAGCAGCAGCTCTGGCTGAAAAGACTCTGAGAACAGGGTCACCACTCCACATGACGCCGATGTGAAGTGGCTGAAGAAGACCCTGCCTCTCCACTCCAGTTGCCACGAGGCCTCAGCCTCTGGAGTGGTGTGAGTTTCCTGCAGGAAGCTCACAGACTACCCTCCCTGATATAAATAGGAGAGTACCTGGAACCTGCGGAAACTGTCTTGACAGCCATTGGTATTTAGCTTGCTGATGTGCAAAGCCATTACTGCGTGTCAGGAATTGTGCGTTCCTCAGACCCTTGAGACTGCTGATAGGACACGCACATTTTATAGAATTTCCGGACGCGGAGATGCTCCGCAGTCCCAGAATTCTTGGCCCTAGTGCTGACCACTAGATATTGCTGGAGAGAGTGGAAAATAAACGACATATTCTTCCACCTCTCCAAGGCCAGCCGCACCTTCCTTTTCTTTTGTCCATGAAGGGTGCTCTCAAGGAATAGATCTATTTCCTTGACAGGGATAACCCACCCAGAATCTGATGTTCCTTCTAGTGGGTCACCCCTGGGCTCCTCTTGGCTGAGGGCTTTTACTCCATCCTCCCCGGCTGGAGTCAGTTTCCTCAGCTTTATTCTCAGGGACCCCCTCTTAGATGATACAGAAGGAGTCCCTTTAGCACCCTTCAAGGTAAATAATGGACCCTTGGATTGCTGCTGCACCCCTGTAGCTTCAGGAGTGCATTCAGGGGTAGCTGGCTGGACAGCAGTGGTTGGCATGGCTTCCTTAATGGAAGCCTTGGAGGCTTTATATGCCTCCTCTGCCAGTTCCACCGCTGCTTGCTCAGCTTGGATGGCACCGATGTTAGGGTCAGGCGACGGCTGAGGAGGGTAGACAGGCTCTCCCACGATGTTAACAGGAAAACCTGTTTTATCACCCTCCCCCATTTCCACTTCCCCTTGTGCCACATCCCCCCTGACAGACAAATCCATGGGGTCCTGAATGGGGGTCATGCCTATATTCCCCCCCTCCAGTAGTGACTCGGCCTGGGGCTCTAACAAAGCCCGAGGTACGTCACTAGAGAGTGACACTGGAGGAGGAGACTGACTGGTGCCCTTGAAGCTCAGAACCTCAGGGACACTGACTACCCATTCAGCAGGGGCTTTGTTGGGACCCCCCTCAAAGGCCAGAGGCAGAACCTGATCTTTCTTGTCTACCCCTGCCTCACTTGGGAGACCCTCTTGCCCCTGCTTTTCCTCCAGACCCTTTTCCACATTAACCCCTATAGGGTCTGGAGAGAGAGATGTGTGGTCTGGCACCGGCTGGCTGAGCTTAATAACCGGGCCAGACAATGTCAACGGATGAGGAGGAGATGTTTTGTTCCTCTTCTTGCTTTTAGAGGGAGGTGCTCCACTATAGAGCACTTCCCACTTATCAGCAACCTCCCTGTTGGTTTTATGCTTCCTCTTCCTGGGGACGTCACTCCTGGAAGAGGAGCTGCCACTAGCTGCCTCCCCTGCAGAGGGCTTATTATCCCTCTGCTTACACTGTGCCCCCACACTAACTGATGTAATTATGGTGGGGGCAGATTGGGACTTGGGAGATGCAGCTGTGACACTGGGAGGACCGGTGACATTCTTCCCCTTTTTCCCCGTGTCTGCAGTCTTGCTGGAAACCACAGACACAGATGGCTTTTTGGGGGAAGAAGGGGATTTGGAGGCCGTGGTGGTGGCTTGAGGAACGGCCTCCTTGCCTGAGCTCTGTGGGGGGGCTATGACCCTTGAGGTCCCTGCTGTTATGGGCTCAGCGGGGATGGGTGCTGTACTGACGGAGGTGCCATTTGCTGGGGCTGGGGCATGATGCTTTTCATTAGGACAATTCCTACGTGTATGCCCCAACCCCTTGCAATGATAGCACTGCACCTCCGTAGTGCTGTAAAAAATCCTGTAGAGCACCCCCTCAAATGGAACCCCAAAAGACCCCTCTATGTTTTCTGCGCCCTGAGGCAGGCACATTTGTACCTGCCTCTTGAAAGAGAGCACATGACAAAGTGCTCTCTCTCTGCACCCCAGGGGAATTTTAATAAATGGTGTTTTTACTTCCACTAGGGTTAGCAGGTGGGGGCGCAGGAGGGAGTCTGGTAGGAAGGGGGGCACATTAGAGAGTGTTACTTTTGTGCCCAACCCTTCCAGGGGTTCTATTGGGACATATAATCCCCCCACTGTGATGCCTCTCTGTAGAAGAATGTGAGCAGCAGCCAGCGTACGGGTAAAGAAAACTGCTTTCCCGTACATTTTGCTGGCTGCTACTATAACAGAGGGGCTGATGACGTTAGCTGCAGCACGCAGATAGATATCAATGCTGTAGACCCCAGACATCTGACATTTAACCCCATGCTTCCTAGTGATCTGCCCCTCAGCCCCAGCGGTGGTATTACTGGGGCCAGCAGAAACCACCTGTGACCAGGTATTAGCCACAGGGGTAGGTCTGCTGGCAGAACCACCAGGAGCTGGGGCTGCCTTATCTGCCTGGGGCCTATGCTGTGCAGTGCTGCAGCTAGGATTTTCAGGGGCCATTATTCCCCCTTTTGACCCCTGAGGCTTCTTAGTGGTCTTATCCCTCATGTTTAGACCCTTTTTTTTTTAGTTTATTTGTTTTATTTATTTTTATTTTTTGTTGTATGATTTTTTACTGTTTTCTTTTTTTTTTAAATATAAAAGTGTGAAAAAGAAACAAAAAGACAAAACTAAGGGAGACAAAACTAAGGGAGAGAGAGAGGTGATGCTTGGCAGAGGAAGGGTTAATGGCCTGTTGCAAGGTGTCTAATTGCAACAACACAGAGAACACAGAGGCTTTTTAACCCCTCTGTGTCTCTGTGTCAGATGTTAAAAAAAAAAAAAAAAAAAAAAAGCCTTTTGAACAAAAAATTCTAATTGTTTTCCCCCCCACTGCCTACAAAGATGTTACTTGTCTTCTCTCCCCCAAAACATAAAACCCAACACCAAACAAACAAAACTTCAACAAAACCTAATAAACTTTTTAAAAGAAAAAAAGTCAAAGTAACAAAGCTCCAGGAGTGAAGGTGTAGTGCTAAGGGAGGGGTGTGGCAAAGTATCCAGGAGACAGCTCACTCTCCTGGGATAGAGACTTGAGCCTGACTCCCAGAAAACTAAAACTTAAATTAAACTAAGAAAAACACCACAAAAACTCCCAAAAAAGAACAACACCGTGCACAAAGTGCTTATAAACAGAAAGGTGTTAAAATAAAACTTGTATTTGAGGGACTAAGACCCTAAAAAGCCTTTTGTTTGGAGCTCAAGCATGCACACAACATGCTCTCTTGCACAGTACTTGTAAGCAGGACACACACTATGGGTAGCGGTCAAGCAAATGAACTTTGATTGACAGTCAGGCAAATGCACTTAGATTTAAGAAAATAAAAGTTTGGATTTTAAATGTGGACTGTTGGTACCCCAACTTGACTGGATTGGTTGAACTTGGCACAGTACTTGTAAGCAGGACACACACTATGGGTAGCGGTCAAGCAAATGAACTTTGATTGACGGTTATGCAAATGCACTTAGATTTAAGAAAATAAAAGTTTGGGTTTTTTAAATGTGGACTGTTGGTACCCCAACTAGACTGGATTGGTTGAACTTGGCACAGTGTATTTTAAAATCATGAGAAATCATTTTCTGTAAACTAAATAAAAATCATATTAGGAGGTTGAAAGAAAAAGAAACCGGATGGGGGGATACCGAGCAGAGCACACCATCTACAGCCCACTGGGAGACAAACTCATCCATTCCCCCAGTAGACAAAGCCAGGTGGTACTCTGCCCGGATACAGGAGCGCACCAGCACCCGGAACATGGCCTCAGGTGACAAGGGAACCCCCCCTATCAAACACTGCTTCCTGGACTTATATATAGCCAACTTGGCTAATGCCAGGAGCAGGTTGACGAGGAGGTCCCTGGCCTTATTGCCCCGGGACACTGGGCGCCCAAAAATAAAAATGTGAGGGGAGAAATGCAGCCAGAACTGCAGGAGGAGGCCCCTCAAGAGTGACAAGAGGGGCTGCAGTCTGGCGCAACTAAAATAAACCTGATACACGGACTCTCCCTTGCCACAGAATGGACAAGTGGAGGGAGAGTCCGTGAATTTAGCTAAGTACTCTCCCGTGCTCAGTGGAACTAAATCAGAATAAAGTTCCCTCCACCGGGGCCTCTTGCCCTCGTCAGCTGGTAGGACCCGCCTCCAGATGGTATCGGGACGGGTCACGAGGGCAAGGAAGTGCACTGTATGGAGCACGAGAGAATATAAGCTCTTCCTCGGCATGCCGCGAAAGCATGCCGAGGGTATGTCCCTCAACCTCGAGAGGTTGGGGACAGGAGGAGCCTGAGGGGAAACACGGGGCTTGTGTCCAATGCAAACAGCCGGAGAAGGGGTGTTGAAAGGTGCATGTGGCACTCCGGCCTGCAAAACCCCGCGAAGGAAGGTGCGCGAGTAGAGGGAAGTTGGCATCTCTAATCTCCTGGAGCAAGCGCCCTGAGACTTTGGGCGTCACATATCCCAAACGGAGCGCAAGCTCCTGGGGTGACACCCAATCAGAACGCCCGTATTCCAGGAGATCCCCGACTCGGGTCATCCGTGCATGACTAAGGCGGCGGATGATACTGGGGGACTGTAACATTGGAGCCCCCACTGCTGCATTAAATAGCAGGGGCTCTGTGAATATTTCATCCCCCAAAGGCACGCCCTGCCTGGTCACGGAGACCATGCTCCAGGCCTTGAGGGTTTCCTGGTAGTATGCCGGCAACACAGAGAGGTCTCTCCCAAACCCCTCGGGCCTGATCAGAAATAATTGCCGGTCATACCCCAGGTTCCGCAACTGGCGATAAAAGCTGGATGCCAGTGCGCACCACTGCGGAGCGGGATCTGCATATAGGTATCTCTGCAGGTACTGAAGGCGGAAGGTGGACAACTGGGAGCACACACAAACTACTCCCTGTCCACCCTCCACCAAAGGCAGACTTGCCACCCCTGCAGAGACCCAATGCCTTCCCATCCAGAGGAAATCTAACAAATTCCTCTGGATATTGGTGACAAACTCGGGGGTCGGACTCAGACAAATCAGCCGGTGCCAGATCTGAGAAGCCACCAGCTGATTCACCACTAGAGTCCGCCCCCTAAGGGAAAGCATTTTTGCTAGACCCCTCCATCGTCCCAGACGAGAGAGGACACTGCCCTCTAACTCCCTCCAGTTGTCTGGGACGGAAGCGTCCGCAGCGGACAGGTAGACCCCCAGATATTTAATGACATCTGCCTCCCACGTGATGTCACGAAACGTGGGAGGCAAAGAGTCCACCTGTAAATTACCCTCTAAAAGGCCTGTGCATTTGGACCAGTTGATCTGAGCGGAGGAGGCAGCTGAATATACCTCCTGGCACTGTTTTGCCAGCTCAAGATCAACTGGATCCTGGGCCACGAGGAGCACATCGTCAGCATAAGCTGAAAGGACAATCCGCATGTCTGGATCTTTTAGCACCAGCCCTGTGAGCCTTTTCCTCAGTAGGCAGAGGAAAGGCTCAATGGCCAGTGCATATAACTGTCCAGACAAGGGACATCCTTGACGCACCCCTCGTCCAAATACCAAAGGTGCTGTTAGGGACCAATTGATTTTAAGTAAACACTCTGCAGAGGCGTACAGCGTTCTTATAAAGCCCACAAACTGTGGGCCAAAGCCGTACGCTTGCAGAGTGGCTATGAGGTAACCATGGTCCACCCTGTCAAACGCCTTCTCTTGATCTAAAGAGAGAAAGGCGAGTGACAGACCAGTCCTGCGAGAATAATGCAATAGATCCCGGACCAGAAAGATACTATCAAAGATAGTCCGGCCCGGGATCGCATAGGACTGGTCAGGGTGAACCAATTCTGCCAGCACAGACCCAAGTCTAAGCGAGATGGCTTTAGCTACAATCTTGTAGTCCGTGCTGAGCAGAGAGACCGGTCGCCAGTTCTTAATAAGACGGAGATCCCCCTTTTTGGGCAGCAGGGCAAGTACTGCCCTGCGACAAGACAGGGGCATCTCCCCGGTCTCCAGGGCTTCCCCAAGGACCAGATGGAAATCAGGTCCCAGAGTTTCCCAGAAAAATTGGAAAAACTCTACAGTCAGTCCGTCCAGTCCTGGAGACTTTTCACAGGACATGGCACGGAGGGCTTCAGAGAGCTCTTGAAAAGATAGTGGTATATCAAGCCGCTCTCTTACACCCTCACTGACTGTGGGGAGCCCCTCCCATAGCACCCTGCAGGCGTCTGGAGAAATGGGATCCGGAGAGTAAAGATCTTTATAAAAGTTCCGGGCTCTATCCCGGATACTCTCCGGATCTGTAAGGGGGGCACCGTCTTCATCTAGAAGACAGGTGATGTGCCTACTGTTACCCCCCTTTTTCTCCAGTGAGTAGAAGAGGCGCGAGCCGCGGTCTAGATCTTTGAGAAAACCTAAGCGGCTGCGCACGTATGCCCCCTTGGCCTGGTGTCGTTCCAGGTCACAGAGGACACCCTTCCTCTCTACATACTCGCTCTGCAGGGATTGGTCCCTACAAGTGAACAGCCTCTGCTCCAGATGGAGTACCTCCCCCCGGAGTGACTCCAACTCAGCTTCGCGCTGCCCACTCGCACCCTTGGTATATTCCTGACACAGAAGTCGCAAATGAACCTTGCCCACGTCCCACCACAGTTTTAACGTGGCAAAGTCCCCCTTGCAACCCCTCCAGTCCGTCCAAAACTCCCGGATCAATGTCACGAGCCCCTGGTCCTTCAACAAAGCATTGTTGAAGTGCCAATAGGCGGCTCGTGGCGCTGTTGGCGTTAGCGCCACTGTCACAGACACACAGTTGTGGTCTGTGAACGGAGCCAGCCTAATGGCACAAGAACCGACTCGTGACATATAGTGACTAGATATATATAGTCTGTCGATCCGGGAGTGGGACACTAGACCGGCTCTCACCCTGACGTAGGTGAAACCGTCTGATGCCCCTGGGTTCTGCTCTCGCCAGATGTCCTCCAGGGAGAAGCGGGCGATGATCTCCCGCAGGGCTGACGCAGAAGGCGGGAACGGCTCTGGACTATTCCGGTCCAGAGCATCGAGGGTGCAGTTGAAATCACCCCCGAGTACCAAACACTCATCTGCGTCAACCGTCTCCAAAAACTGGGACAGTCTGGCGAGGAACCTCACTCTCTCGAGCCCTCCAGCAGGGGCATATATATTAACTAGGTTAATGATGCTACCCTGCTCTCGGACCCGGAGGTGGATTAGACGGCCTGGGATAACAGCTTTCACAAGCAGCAGCTCTGGCTGAAAAGACTCTGAGAACAGGGTCACCACTCCACATGACGCCGATGTGAAGTGGCTGAAGAAGACCCTGCCTCTCCACTCCAGTTGCCACGAGGCCTCAGCCTCTGGAGTGGTGTGAGTTTCCTGCAGGAAGCTCACAGAGTACCCTCCCTGATATAAATAGGAGAGTACCTGGAACCTGCGGAAACTGTCTTGACAGCCATTGGTATTTAGCGTGCTGATGTGCAAAGCCATTACTGCGTGTCAGGAATTGTGCGTTCCTCAGACCCTTGAGACTGCTGATAGGACACGCACATTTTATAGAATTTCCGGACGCGGAGATGCTCCGCAGTCCCAGAATTCTTGGCCCTAGTGCTGACCACTAGATATTGCTGGAGAGAGTGGAGAATAAACGACATATTCTTCCACCTCTCCAAGGCCAGCCGCACCTTCCTTTTCTTTTGTCCATGAAGGGTGCTCTCAAGGAATAGATCTATTTCCTTGACAGGGATAACCCACCCAGAATCTGATGTTCCTTCTAGTGGGTCACCCCTGGGCTCCTCTTGGCTGAGGGCTTTTACTCCATCCTCCCCGGCTGGAGTCAGTTTCCTCAGCTTTATTCTCAGGGACCCCCTCTTAGATGATACAGAAGGAGTCCCTTTAGCACCCTTCAAGGTAAATAATGGACCCTTGGATTGCTGCTGCACCCCTGTAGCTTCAGGAGTGCATTCAGGGGTAGCTGGCTGGACAGCAGTGGCTGGCATGGCTTCCTTAATGGAAGCCTTGGAGGCTTTATATGCCTCCTCTGCCAGTTCCACCGCTGCTTGCTCAGCTTGGATGGCACCGATGTTAGGGTCAGTGGACGGCTGAGGAGGGTAGACAGGCTCTCCCATGATGTTAACAGGAAAACCTGTTTTATCACCCTCCCCCATTTCCACTTCCCCTTGTGCCACATCCCCCCTGACAGACAAATCCATGGGGTCCTGAATGGGGGTCATGCCTATATTCCCCCCCTCCAGTAGTGACTCGGCCTGGGGCTCTAACAAAGCCCGAGGTACGTCACTAGAGAGTGACACTGGAGGAGGAGACTGACTGGTGCCCTTGAAGCTCAGCACCTCAGGGACACTGACTACCCATTCAGCAGGGGCTTTGTTGGGTCCCCCCTCAAAGGCCAGAGGCAGAACCTGATCTTTCTTGTCTACCCCTGCCTCACTTGGGAGACCCTCTTGCCCCTGCTTTTCCTCCAGACCTTTTTCCACATTAACCCCTATAGGGTCTGGAGAGAGAGATGTGTGGTCTGGCACCGGCTGGCTGAGCTTAATAACTGGGCCAGACAATGTCACCGGATGAGGAGGAGATGTTTTGTACCTCTTCTTGCTTTTAGAGGGAGGTGCTCCACTATAGAGCACTTCCCACTTATCAGCAACCTCCCTGTTGGTTTTATGCTTCCTCTTCCTGGGGACGTCACTCCTGGAAGAGGAGCTGCCACTAGCTGCCTCCCCTGCAGAGGGCTTATTATCCCTCTGCTTACACTGTGCCCCCACACTAACTGATGTAATTATGGTGGGGGCAGATTGGGACTTGGGAGATGCAGCTGTGACACTGGGAGGACCGGTGACATTCTTCCCCTTTTTCCCCGTGTCTGCAGTCTTGCTGGAGACCACAGACACAGATGGCTTTTTTGGGGAAGAAGGGGGTTTGGAGGCCGTGGTGGTGGCTTGAGGAACGGCCTCCTTGCCTGAGCTCTGTGGGGGGGCTATGACCCTTGAGGTCCCCGCTGTTATGGGCTCAGCGGGGATGGGTGCCGTACTGACGGAGGTGCCATTTGCTGGGGCTGGGGCATGATGCTTTACATTAGGACAATTCCTACGTGTATGCCCCAACCCTTTGCAATGATAGCACTGCACCTCCGTAGTGCTGTAAAAAATCCTGTACAGCACCCCCTCAAATGGAACCCCAAAAGACCCCTCTATGTTCTCTGCGCCCTGAGGCAGGCACATTTGTACCTGCCTCTTGAAAGAGAGCACATGACGAAGTGCTCTCTCTCTGCACCCCAGGGGAATTTTTATAAATGGTGTTTTTACTTCCCCTAGGGTTAGCAGGTGGGGGCGCAGGAGGGAGTCTGGTAGGAAGGGGGGCACATTAGAGAGTGTTACTTTTGTGCCCAACCCTTCCAGGGGTTCTATTGGGACATATAATCCCCCCACTGTGATGCCTCTCTGTATAAGAATGTGTGCAGCAGCCAGCGTACGGGTAAAAAAAACTGCTTTCCCGTACATTTTGCTGGCTGCTACTATAACAGAGGGGCTGATGACATTAGCTGCAGCACGCAGATAGATATCAATGCTGTAGACCCCAGACATCTGACATTTAACCCCATGCTTCCTGGTGATCTGCCCCTCAGCCCCAGCGGTGGTATTACTGGGGCCAGCAGAAACCACCTGTGACCAGGTATTAGCCACAGGGGTAGGTCTGCTGGCAGAACCACCAGGAGCTGGGGCTGCCTTATCTGCCTGGGGCCTATGCTGTGCAGTGCTGCAGCTAGGATTTTCAGGGGCCATTATTCCCCCTTTTGACCCCTGAGGCTTCTTAATGGTCTTATCCCTCATGTTTAGACCCTTTTTTTTTTTAGTTTATTTGTTTTATTTATTTTTATTTTTTGTTTTATGATTTTCTACTGTTTTCTTTTTTTAAAAAATATAAAAGTGGGAAAAAAAAAACAAAAAGACAAAACTAAGGGAGACAAAAAAACTAAGGGAGAGAGAGAGATGATGTTTGGCAGTGGAAGGGTTAATGGCCTGTTGCAAGGTGTTACTAAATGCAACAACACAGAGAACACAGTGGCTTTTTAACCCCTCTGTGTCTCTGTGTCAGATGTTAAAAAAGCCTTTTAAACAAAACTTCAAATTGTTTTCCCCCCCACTGCCTACAAAGATGTTACTTGTCTTCTCTCCCCCAAAACATAAAACCCAACACCAAACAAACAAAACTTCAACAAAACCTAATAAACTTTTTAAAAGAAAAAAAGTCAAAGTAACAAAGCTCCAGGAGTGAAGGTGTAGTGCTAAGGGAGGGGTGTGGCAAAGTATCCAGGAGACAGCTCACTCTCCTGGGATAGAGACTTGAGCCTGACTCCCAGAAAACTAAAACTTAAATTAAACTAAGAAAAACACCACAAAAACTCCCAAAAAAGAACAACACCGTGCACAAAGTGCTTATAAACAGAAAGGTGTTAAAATAAAACTTGTATTTGAGGGACTAAGACCCTAAAAAGCCTTTTGTTTGGAGCTCAAGCATGCACACAACATGCTCTCTTGCACAGTACTTGTAAGCAGGACACACACTATGGGTAGCGGTCAAGCAAATGAACTTTGATTGACAGTCAGGCAAATGCACTTAGATTTAAGAAAATAAAAGTTTGGATTTTAAATGTGGACTGTTGGTACCCCAACTTGACTGGATTGGTTGAACTTGGCACAGTACTTGTAAGCAGGACACACACCATGGGTAGCGGTCAAGCAAATGAACTTTGATTGACGGTTATGCAAATGCACTTAGATTTAAGAAAATAAAAGTTTGGGTTTTTTAAATGTGGACTGTTGGTACCCCAACTAGACTGGATTGGTTGAACTTGGCACAGTACTTGTAAGCAGGACACACACTATGGGTAGCGGTCAAGCAAATGAACTTTGATTGACAGTCAGGCAAATGCACTTAGATTTAAGAAAGTAAAAGTTTGGGTTTTTTAAATGTGGACTGTTGGTACCCCAACTATACTGGATTGGTTGAATTTGGCACAGTACTTGTAAGTAGGACACACACTATGGGTAGCGGTCAAGCAAATGAACTTTGATTGACGGTTATGCAAATGCACTTAGATTTAAGAAAATAAAAGTTTGGGTTTTTTAAATGTGGACTGTTGGTACCCCAACTAGACTGGATTGGTTGAACTTGGCACAGTACTTGTAAGCAGGACACACACTATGGGTAGCGGTCAAGCAAATTAACTTTGATTGACGGTTATGCAAATGCACTTAGATTTAAGAAAATAAAAGTTTGGGTTTTTTAAATGTGGACTGTTGGTACCCCAACTAGACTGGATTGGTTGAACTTGGCACAGTACTTGTAAGCAGGACACACACTATGGGTAGCGGTCAAGCAAATGAACTTTGATTGAAGGTTATGCAAATGCACTTAGATTTAAGAAAATAAAAGTTTTTTTTTTTTAAAAGTAGACAACTAGTAAACAATATTATATTGTATGCATTGTGCACACACAGTATAAGCTGTGAGCCTGACACACACACTTACAAGCAGGGGCTAGCAGGGAGACAGGCAAATGAAGTTAGATTACACAGAAAAAAAATGCTGTTATAGCCCTAAAAAGGGCTTTTTGGGGTGCTGTGTTTACAGCAGAGATCTGATGAGTCCTTCAGCACTGCACTGGACACTGAATAAACTTGCCTAGCTATGGTTTTCCCTATTGATGCAGTATCACCTACACTCTACCTCCTCTCAGTAAGACTGCAAGTTAGTTCTGATTCCAAAATGTCTGTTGTCCATGAGGTTGAAGGGTGTGGAAAGGAGTGTATGCTGCTGATTGGCTGGAATGTGTCTGCTGACTGTGACATGCAGGGTCAAAGTTTGCTCAATGATAAAGTATTGGGGGCGGGTCAAATCTCGCATATGTTCGCTGTTCGCAGCGAACGCGAACATGCTATGTTCGCCGGGAACAATCCGCCGGCGAACTATTCGCGACATCTCTATAGTCCAATTCATAATTTCATCTGTATGGCTAGGATCACTTAGTTATAGGAATAATACTAGTGCACTGTCCTCTTCCTGACAAGAGCATCAACTTTGAAGCAAACCGATTTTAATTAAGAACACAGATGATATAATTGGCACAGTCTAGGGCGGTATTTTTGAGGTAAAACATCTTCTGAAGATATTTGGTCGGAACTATGCTTGTCCAGGGCACTCTAGATACATGGTACTATGGCCTTTTCGATTTTTAGATTTGCACCGTAAGTACAAAGTGACATCAAAGGGAGAGATAAACATATTTTTTCCCACTATTTTTATTATTCAAGCAAAATAACAAAATACATAGTAATATTTGTATTTGTTTCAATCATAAACTATAGATATAAGAAGAAGAAATAATAAATAAATTACAAAATATGGGCCTCATTCAATTCGAGCTATGTAATTTTGACTGAGGGAGATATTTTGAGTAATATTACACATGTATTCAATGCAGTTCTCTCACAACTCGCAATCATTACAATTTTACTGAATTTCTTCCTGTGACACAGCCATAGGAGCCAATAGAAAACAGCAATTTATTTGACAACTACAAATAATACATTTGTGAGTTTCTTGTCCCAGCATTGGCTGTGTTGTAGACTGGAAAAAGTCAGTCTACATCCCAATCCCACAAAAGGACAGAGCCAAAGACACTAATTTCATTTGCCAGCAAGGCAATGCATAAGATTCTACAAGCCGGACTCCGAATATATATGGATCAGGAACTACCAGATGTAAAAGTCAGGTTCTGCAGAGAAAGAGATACAAGAGATCAAAGTGCCCAGTTCCGATGAATAATAGAGAAAGCAAAAGAGTTCCAGAACAAAATTTGCTTCTGCTTCATAGACTATTCTAAAGCCTTTGACCGTGTGGATCACAACAAAATGTGGCAAGGTCCTAAAGATATGGGAGTACCAGATCATCTCATCCACCTCCTGAAGAATCTGTATGTTAACCAAGAAGCCACTGTCAGAACCGAACATGGGACAACAGAATGGTTCAAGATCGTAAAAGGTGTCCAACAAGGTTTTATATTGTCACATTATTTATGCAATTTATACTCAGAGTACATCATGCGTAATGCCGGGCTGGTTGAATCCAAAGTCAGAAACAGTATTGCTGGAAGAAATAACAACCTCAGATACGCGGATGATACTACTCTGATAACTGAAAGTGAGGAGGAACTAAAGGGCCTATTGATGAGGGCCAAAGAAGAGAGTGCAAAAGCTGGCCTGATGCTCAACGTTTAAAAGATGAAGATCATGGCAAATGGTAATCTCAGTTCCTGGCAAATAGATGGGGAAGATGTGGAGGCAGTGACAGATTTTATTTTCATGGGATCGAAGATCTCTTCAGATGGTGACTGTAGCCATGAAATGAAAAGACTCTTGCTTCTGGGGAGGAAAGCTATGGCAAGCTTGGACAAGCTAGTAAAAAGTAAAGATATTTAACTATCAACAAAGGTCTGCATTGTTAGAACTATGCTATTCCCAGTAGTAACATATGGATGTGAGAGATGGACCATAAAGATGTCTGAGCGTCATAGAATTGACGCCTTTGAATTGTGGTACTGACTGAAACTGATTAGAGTCCCTTGGACTGCAAGACGATCCAATAATTCAGTACTTCAGGAAATCAAGACAAACTGTTTAAACAAAGTTATGATCATGAGGCTGAAGCTCAAATATTTTGGTCATATCATGAGACAGCGGGATTCCCTGGAGAAGTCTCTGATGCTGGGAAAGACTGAAGGCACAAGAAGAAGGGGACGACAGAGGCAGAGACGAATAGATGAGGCCACTGAAGCAATGAACATGAACTTAAAGGAGCTCAGTGGGGCATTGACTGAGAGATATACCTGGCATGCTGTGATCCAAAGGGTCACAAAAAGTTGGATGTGACTGAGCAGCTAAGCAACAACAACAACAATTTCAGTGACACAGATGAGGTTTAACAGTGCTGACCTGTCTTTATATGTCAAAAGAGTGTTCAAGCACTGTTTTATATGTTACTACAACAAAATTCAAAATCATGCACAAACAACAGTAATAACGATTTTGGGGGTTCATACTTTGACTTGTTTACATTATAACACCGTTGTGGATCAACATTCTACTGAAGCGTTGTTAACCATATCAATTGTAATATTAATAATTCATTAACACAATAACACTAGCTGTAATTTGACATATTTATTATTGGTATGCATGTTGTCACATTCACAACAACAATGGTGTGTGATTTCACAGGACAGGTGTACCCAGAATTCCCATTGATGGAGGTATGTTTTCTGTGTCTCCTTCTGCATCTCCACAGCCTCCTAGTGTGGTTGCTGGTCTTCCTCAACAGTTATTACACATTACTACAATACCACTTGTATTCCTATATATCCTTGTCCCTGAGCCTATAACACCCTCTTCCTTACATGCTCTCCAGGACATCGCTTGTGCAATTTTGTGATATACTTGTAGCGGGCACCTCCATAGTGTATTATTGGCTTACATTTAGCCATGAGTTTCACCCTCTATCTGTTTTTGAGGCCAGAAGCATGCCCATGAATGGTTTCCCACACCCCAGTGTATTACACCCAATGGTATTGTGCAGTTGATATACCCATTGATGTGACGTACACGATTGCTCTGAGTACTGTGATGTGGACAGATTCCATGGTGTTAATGAGTATTGTTTGGGGTGTGATTTGTTATTACTGTACTGTCTCTTTAACTGATTTGGCAGGTCTCAGCAATCCTTTTAATTTTCGCAAGATGAATAATGACTCCAACATATTAATAAACAATTAATATTTTTGTAATGCACATTTGTGCCTCTGGGATTTTTCATCATTGAATTAAAATGCATTTCTATGCTTTTTAAATTTTTTCTAATACTTTACTGTGTTTTAACTGTTGCTGCAGGTTTCAAAAATGCTTTTGAAACAATTTCCGGGTGCTTTTCAGTGCACATAATTCTATTTTATATTATGAGTTATAAGTCATACTTAATTTGGAGTGATCAGTAAAGTTTCAAGTGAAAAGATATTTACAGCCTTATTAAATTGTGATTCGATAAATTTAAAAGGGCTCTATTTAAGCACACAGCATATTTTTTTTACAGAAGTTTTTAGTTAGTGAACTTCTATCCAAAAGCAAAGTCTTCAATAACTAAACACTTCTGTAAATAAAATATGCTATGTGCTTAAATAGTGCCCTTTTAAATGTACTGAATTGCAATTTAATAAGGCTGTTAGTGTAAATCTTTGAAAAGGTAGCTCGTAATAATGTAAAAAAATCAATGGGAAAGCTTGCCATAATTTGTGAGTCTGGCTTGTTCGTGGTCATCACAGGTAGCTCACCGCTTTGCCACAGTGCTCACAGGTAGCTCACCGCTTTGCCCCAGTGCTCACAGGTAGCTCATCGCTTTGCCCCAGTGCGCACAGGTAGCTCACCGCTTTGCCCCTAAGCTAAAGAAGCAAAGAAGGACATTTTTGGGGGGCGGGGGGGGCAGACTGCCTTAAGTTTCCTGGGGAACTGCCACGGAAAACTGTGTGCATTCCTAGCTAACAACAGATCGAAGTACAGTATATTAATATTTTTTCTTATCCACTCATCTGTTAACAAACTGATTAAAATAGATACTGTTTATCTTATCCATTAACAGTTCTGATAAATGAGTCTGGTATTTGCTTAAACTTCTCTTTTCCCATGTGGATCCTGTTTTCTACCCATAAACAGGATCCATTTCTACACCTCAATGGCTGCAACAGACAACAGATCTTTGCAGCTTTTAAGGTAATCAAATGGTCACAAACAAAACATGTAATCCCAGCATCCAGGGAAATAATAGTCCTACAACTTCTGTTTTAACCAAGAAGAGTCTGTTTATTGAGCAGTGTACAGAATATTTTATTGAATGTCACAGCTACAGTTGACGTAACACAAAGTAACTAAACAATGATGCCATTAAACACTATCACAAGGCAATGCTATTAGTAGATTGAAGCTGAGATTAAGATCACTAGATCAGAAGGCATTACTAACTGACTGGTTTGTAGCTGTTTGTTTGCACCTCTCCACAGAAGGTCTTCAATGCTAAACGATCTCGTTGTTTAAAGGTGCTGATGCATTGTGCCAGCTCCTCATAGGAGCTTTTACAGATGCCTTTGTGAAATTTTACCTCCATAGACCGAGTCATAAAGTATACCATAAAGGTTTCTGGATATCACCAGGAATATAATATACCTACAGTATGTATCTCTTTATTTTGTGTACCCTATTTTATTAGCTATACCTAAAAAGCTCTGTTTGTTTTTCTTTCTAAAATGCAGCTCATAAATACACAGACAATAAAGGGCAATGTTTCAAATTAGCCAATGAGTGATATATCTCAGCAGCATGTTGTAGAATGTTACCACTGATTGGATACTATAAGACAGTCTTCATGAGTTGAAGAGGGGAGAAACCAATTAGGAAGATTTTAGGCAGAAAAACATAACTTTTTACTTCGTAATTAAATAAGGTAAATACAAGTAAATAGATTCATACCTATAATATATTCATAGAGAAAGCTAGAAACCTTCTATGTCCCTTTAAGGTGTGGATTGCACCCACTGATTTTGATTCTAACTTTCCTGTCTGATCAAGCACATGGGTAACACAGAGCAGGGAGTCCTGAATGATGTCAAACACGTGTGAGTGTGAGTGAATGAGAGAGAGAGGGAGTGAAAGGAGAGGAGAGAGAGTGGAGAGAGATAGGGGGAGAGGAAGAGACAGAGTGAGAGAGAGAGAAAGAAAGCATCTTGTCTGGGAGCTTTGTTGCTAGACCTTTTCTTGGTAGTCTCTTCATTCCATTTAGTTGTATCAGTTTGTTTAGGATATCGATTTGATCTTGAGTCAATTGTGGTAGCTCTAAATGGTCCCAGGGGATTGCTAATTTCATAGGGTTAGAAAGGGTCTTCAGAAAATAAGATTTCATAAAAGAGTGTTAAGAAGTCACCAATTTCTTCTGAATTAGTTGCCATGATTTATTGTGTTCTAAAAAAATGTTCTTTCGTACTTGTTTTCTTTTGTTAGTGTAGGTTTTATTAAAAATGTTTTGTTGACGGGCTATGTGATGACCCAGAGCTGAGGGGCCACATGCACCTCACTTTTCTCCCTCTAGGTTGTGCCTTTTGGGTTCAATCTCACAGCTCCAAGCAAACACCTCTTAGAGGAACTCTGGAAATCACAGGTTGCAAGCTCAGACCTAAGGTTACTGACTTATTAAAAAGTCAGTATGACCAAAACACAGCATTTCAGAAAAAAAGACACAAAAAGAAAAACAACATTAAAATGAATTGGCAATTGAACAAGTTTGAATCCCCCGCTTGAATGCACAAACACCAATGACATTGATAGCAGTAAGGTTAAAATAACATAGCCCAATAAGAATAATACTGTGTCTGTTAGGGTACAGAAGGGCCATCCATCTCCTGGGGGCCGGCCTGTGTTATCTAAGCTGAAAGCAAGCAGCCCCTTAGAACAAAGGAAAGGCAATGAATGGACTAGTTTAGACCAATTGCATGCTATGGGTCCTCTTTGGTTTGCTACTGGTGACCAAATATTATAGTAGCAGTAAAAAACACAATATCGTTTAAACATTACATATAAAAGCAACATGTCATAATCCCCAAAAACTAGCCATGACAGGCTACATATGTGATAATTTGGCATTCTTATATTGCTTTAGCAATGATCTAGAATATGGTCTCCATTCAATTACAAGTCCGCAGTTGACTTCATATAGACCGTAAGTCTGCAAGCTTGAAATCCACAACAGTTACAGAGTGATTCAATTAATCAAGCACGCAGCTACCTGGTCGAAAGTCTAAACCGTAAACCATGCACCTGTAGGTAGCATTTTAGAGCATGTTCATGATCAATTAAGCAAGGCCGTAACTACTGATTTCGAAACAGCCAATAGAAAATGAGACCGTCATCATGACGTCAGTAAAACATGGATGTTAAACGTCAATTAATTAGCATTTAGAAGTCCGATATGTGATCAGACTTGCAATCCGGCAGTGTAAAAAATGATAAAAATTAATGTTGATATTGTTATAGTCCATGTGGGTGGCCTGATACGTATTAACTCCTTGATTACCAAGACTGTTGTACAATTAATTCTAATGTCTTTCATCGCTTTCCTTGTCTTTTACAGTGCTATAAACAGGTGTTTAACCCCACCTTGCGAGACCTATCTGGTACTCAAAGGATTTTCGGGTTTGAAGGCAATTGTGGGCTGGAGGAATTTTAGCAATTAAATAGTGATTTGCGATTGTTACATTTACAGGCTTGAAAGATCAAAGGCTTAGATGGGTCGGACTTACGATTTTGACAACCACGGGGATTTTGAGCTTCTAACCCGCAAACCGATTGTGGGGAGCAAAAAGACGTCAATTGAATAGCAAATTATTTTAGGGGCTCCATTATGGCTCTTGTAACTACAATTTGCTCAATTGAATGGTGGCCTTAGTGAGGTTTATGTCTAAAAGGAAAAATATCACTGTGGACTACAGTGCGTATATATATTGATGTATATGTGTATATAGTATGTGTATATATGTTTCCTATACTATGTTGTGTTGAATCCCCCTGTATGTATTTACCAAATGATGTCAGATGCTATCTCCACTTTCTTTTGCATCTGCTGTTTTTATTCAAACTGAGGGTTCCATCTCATTTCAGTATTGCTTCAGACTTGATAAAGAGAGGTCAAAACTCTCAAAAGCATGTCAATATAAATAAGGCATTTGTTCAATTCAAAAGGTATCATAATATACTGCAATAGATTAATAATGACTAAATTAGTATATATATATATATATATATATATATACTTATTTATATATATATATATATATATATATATATATATATATATAAAGTTCGTGAAAAAAGCAGAGCACTGTAGTCCACAGTGATATCTGTCCTGTTGGACAGACACCTCAGTAAGAGTGCTAAGTCTGTTATAGTATAAGAAGAAAAAATCCCATTAAATTGTGATAATGTGTTAGAAAACCCAAGTCCATATTAAGTCCTGTATTTTCAGTGTTGAAGAATGTGATCATCTTTATTACAAATGCTTTTTTCTCTTGGATGTTTTTAAATTTTCCTCTGAGTATTTTGACTTTTAAGTTTTGGATGGAGTGATCATTCTGGCTAAAATGGTGTCACATTGGACTAAAATAACTGTCTTCATTATGCATTCTTATGGAATGTCTGTGTAAATTCATCCTTAAGTGCATTTTTTTGGCTGGTTTCTCCAATGTAACAGTCTGTGTCTCATAAAGTACATTGTATTATATAAACCACATTGGACGATGTGCATATATACGATCCTTTGATGTTATAGGTCTTGTTATGTATGGCTGTATCTTCATTACAAATGTGTTGACATAATTTACAGGCACATTTTTGTTACAGGTTTGGTGGTTGTCTAGATGCAGGGATGGGAGGTTTTGGGATCATATATTTTAATTCAGTATCTTCAATTAGTAACAGTTGTAAATCTTTGATAATTTTCTGTATTTTCTCTAAAATTGGATGGTATGTGGTCACTAGAGGTATACGTGAAGTAGTTTATTTTGTTTTGTACTATAATGTATGTTCACAGGGTATTGATGGCAGTGGTTATTTTTGGGGTAATAATATGGGGTTTGTAAGAATCAGACAGTGTTTTTAAACTTTTAACATGGTCGCTAGTGCTTGAGCAAATCTGATGGTATCTAATAGCTTGATGGATAATGTTTTTTTTGTGTGGAAGGGATAAAAACTGGAGCTGTGCACAGTGGATATAAAAAGTCTACACACCCCTGTTAAAATGTCAGGTTTCTGTGCTGTAAAAAAATGAGACAAAGATAAATCATTTCAGAACTTTTTCCACCTTTAATGTGACCTATAAACTGTACAACTCAATTGAAAAACAAACTGAAATCTTTTAGGTGGAGGGAAGAAAAAAAAAAGAAAAATAATGTGGTTGCATAAGTCTGCACACCCTCTTATAACTGGGGATGTAGCTGTGTTCAGAATTAAGTAATCACATTCCAAATCGTGTTAAATAGGAGTCAGCATACACCTACCATCATTTAAAGTGCCTCTGATTAACCCCAAATAAAGTTCAGCTGCTCTAGTTGGTCTGTCCTGAAATTTTCTTAGTCGCATCCCACAGCAAAAGACATGGTCCACAGAGAGCTTCCAAAGCATCAGAAGGATCTCATTGTTAAAAGGTATCAGTCAGGAGAAGGGTACAAAAGAATTTCCAAGGCATTAGATATACCATGGAACACAGTGAAGACAGTCATCATCAAGTGGAGAAAATATGGCACAACAGTGACATTACCAAGAACTGGAGCTCCCTCCAAAATTGATGAAAAGACGAAAAGAAAACTGGTCCGGGAGGCTACCAAGAGGCCTACAGCAACATTAAAGGAGCTGCAGGAATATCTGGCAAGTACTATCTGTGTGGTACATGTGACAACAATCTCCCGTATTCTTCATATGTCTGGGCTATGGGGTCGAGTGGCAAGACGAAAGCCTTTTCTTATGAAGAAAAACATCCAAGCCAGGCTACATTTTGCAAAAACACATCTGAAGTCTCCCAAAAGCATGTGGGAAAAGGTGTTATGGTCTGATGAAACCAAGGTTGAACTTTTTGGGAATAATTCAAAAGATATGTTTGGCGCAAAAACAACACTGCACATCACCACAAGAACACCATACCCACAGTGAAGCATGGTGGTGGCAGCTTCATGCTTTGGAGCTGTTTTTCTTAAGCTGGAACTGGAGCCTTAGTTAAGATAGAGGGAATTATGAACAGTTCCAAATACCAGTCAATATTGGCACAAAACCTTCAGGCTTCTGCTAGAAAGCTGAACATGAAGAGGAACTTCATCTTTCAGCATGACAACGACCCAAAGCATACATCCAAATCAACAAAGGATGGCTTCACCAGAAGAAGATAAAAGTTTTGGAATGGCCCAGCCAGAGCCCAGACCTGAATCCGATTGAAAATATGTGGGGTGATCTGAAGAAGTCTGTGCACAGGAGATGCCCTCGCAATCTGACAGTTTTTGCAAAGAAGAGTGGGCAAATCTTGCCAAGTCAAAATGTGCCATGCTGATAGACTCATACCCAAAAAGACTGAGTGCTGTAATAAAATCAAAAGGTGCTTCAACAAAGTATTAGTTTAAGGGTGCGCATACATTTTTTCTTCCCTCTACCTAAAAGATTTCAGTTTGTTTTTCAATTGAGTTGTACAGTTTATAGGTCACATTAAAGGGTGGAAAAAGTTCTGAAATGATTTATCTTTGTCTAATTTTTTTACAGCAAAGAAACCTGACATTTTAACAGGGGTGTGTAGACTTTTTATATCCACTGTAGGTAACTACATCTCTCTGTGGGTTTCCTATATACAGATGAAGGGAGAGTGCCATTGGTGATGGATGTGTCTAGAAAGTTTACCTGTTCTGTGGAGAAATCCATTTCAACTTTTATAGATGAATGAAAGGTGTGGAATGAACTGTGAAAGTCTCTGAGTTTGCTTTTTCCTTCTGTCCATATGATGAACAGATCATCATGTAACGGTAGTATTTGTATGGTTTGTAAATGGATACAGATAAGAATGTTTCTTCTAGTTTGGCCATCAATAGATTTGTGTATTGTGGAGCCATTTTGGTACCCATGGCAGTTCCCATCATCTGTAAGTAGGTATCTTTGTTAAAAGTAAAATAGTTGTGGGTAAGGATATATTCTATTAGTTTAATAATAATATCAGGGTCATATTTATTGTTTTGCATGTGTGTTGAAATAAACTTAAAGCATGCCTCAATGCCATCTGTGTGTGGGATGTTGCTGTAAAGAGACTCTACATTCATGGTGACAAGTAGTGTGTTAGCAGGTAGGTCTTTAATCTGACTGAGTTTGTTGAAAAAGTTAGTGGTGTCTTGTATATAGCTACTGGTGTTACTAACCAATGGTTTGAGGAGGTTTTCAACAAAGCCAGATATCTGTTCAGTCAGTGTGTCCATACCTGTAACAATAGGTCTCCCTGGGTTGCCTGATTTGTGGATTTTTGGCAGAAGGTAGAAAGTCCCAGTTGTAGGATTGGCAAGCATGAGTTGTTCTAATTCTTTTTTTTTTTTATTCTTTTTTTTTATTCAGGACAGACAGAATAGTACATAGGAAATATTGTAAGTTTGTTACATTGTTCTTTAAATACATACATTATATACCAGTGTGTTACAGCATCTATAGACTTGTTTTACTAGCTAATAACCCTGATATATTTAATTTAAACAAAATAATCTGCTAGTTTATCTAATCTGTCTACTCCATTTTCCAAACTTTTCCTCAATGCTTTTATCTTATACATCCATTTATTAATGTTACTCTAGTATCGTTATCTTAATTGTCTACTTAAATATATCTAACTAGGAACATAAGCTATTTTACTTGACGTCTTCTTTGTATAATACACAGTTGGAGTATTTAACCATTAATTTTAACAAATTAATATATATATATATATATAAATGGATTGATTTATCAGCTAAATCAATACCAATTTATATTAGCACACTGACCTTCTTCTACCTCCGTCTCCTGTCTCAGCGTCATATTTCCCTGGTCATCGGCTCCCACCCCACACATCTCTTACAATTATAAGTTATTGATTGATAAGTTATATGCCCGTGTATTCCACCCACAGACCCCATATGTCTGCTATAGTGGGCAACATGCGTTTGTTGATTGCAATATAATTTATTTTGGATTTAATAACTGCAAATTCTAGTGTCCTTGACTTCCAATTCCATGCTATGTGGCTTTTTTTGCGGGAGTAGGAATTGTAATAACTTATTTTGTGACTTTGAAAGGGTCAATAATGTCCTCCCTAGTAGTCAAATCTCTGCTGTAAGTTGTGTTTTCTGGGAAAATAGGGTAGAGGCTAAGGCTTGGATCTATGCCCATATGTTCTGCGCTATTGGGCATAGCCACCATATATGTATAAAGGATCCAGTAGATTGACACCCTCTAAAACAATGAGGGTTATCCGTATTCTTCCATTTTGCAATTTCCTCAGGTGTAGTATAGGTGCGGTGGAGTACCTTAATGGAAGTCTCTAAAATGTTGTGTTTTATTGAACCTCTGTTTACCCATGTGTCTTCCCACTCTTCCTTGTCCCAATGGGTGTTTAGATCTCTCTCCAATGCTATCATGTATTTGTCTTTAGTGTATTCCCTTTTCGTGTTAAATAAATCATACATACCTACCAATATACCCTTGGTAAGGGGGGATTCTTTACATATGCTGGATAGCCAATTGTGTTTAGGTCGGCCATTTGATTGTATCATAGAGTTCACAAAATGGGCTAGTCTGCAGAAATTATAATGCTCCCCTAAAGGGAGGTCAAATTTATCCCTAAGATCCGCAAAGGACATAATAGTGTCTTTTATCATCTATGTCCCCACTTTATTTAGATTTTTGGATTTCCACCATTGGTATGAAGTTGCTGCGATTCCCTTAGGAGGCCCTTGGGTGGATCAGAACTGAAGCCATATTTGGCTGAATAAATAAATCTGTGTATCATTTGGACCATTTCCAGCATCCTATTGTGTTTTTAATTTTAGGGTTTGACATTTTTACAATTTTTGGTGGGGTTGGATTTACCCAGATTAGTGTGTCCCATTTATACGGGTTCATTATGTGATTTTCAATGAATATCCATGAGGGTTGATATTTATATGAGTTGTTCTAATTCTTGACGTATATTTTAAGGGAATGTTTTGAGGAGTTTCTTAAGTTGAAGAGCATATGTTTCTGTAGGGTCCTGGTTCAGTTTCTTGTAGTAGGTGTTGTCTGACAGTTGTCTGTTTGCTTCATTCATGTAGTCCTGAGTATTCATGATAACAACTGCACCTCCTTTGTCTGCTGGTTTGATGGTGATGTCGGGGGTTGCTTTTTAAAATCTTTATGGCAGTTCTTTCTGATGGAGTAAGATTGTGTAAGTCCCTTTTATATTGTGTTGTCATAATGGAAGCAGTTCTCAGGCAAAAGCTTTCTATAGCACTCGGCTTCCTTGGAACAGTCAATTCAGGGGTGGGGGGGTTTGTGAGGCAGCAGAGCACTGCCCTCCCCCCCAAGTCTAATAAGTTGTTGCACTTTTAAATCAAATTAATTAGTCTAATTCCTTAGCATAGTCATGATTTACACATATATTCTGGGGGAGGGGGATTATCTAAGATGATCTTTTCAGTGAAGTGGCACCACTCTGCGCATTCAGAAGTACCAGTTCATAATGCTAGCTCTACCTCTCACTGCCTGCCTACCACTAAGCTGTCACCCTGCCTCATGTCCTGAAAGCACCATCATAAGCTCACTAACTGGCTTCCCTCAACAACACTGCATACTCCTGCTTATTTATCGATCTCCAGAATGACCATCTAGTTAGTAAATAAACACAAGTGAGTCTAAGAATGTTTATTGTTATGATGTTTTATTTATTCCGGTATCTATACATATATACATACAGATAATAAATGTAAACAAATATTACATAAGCATAAAAGATACCAGTACAAATTAGATAAATGTTGCTTTGCTTTACATGACAATATTTTATTAACTTAACAAGTCTGTGAAGATTATTTGAAAATCTGCATTCTCTCTTTTCCAGTCCACTGGTTCCTTTTCCATGAGAGAGAGGGTATATTTGAGCCTTCTTTTTAAATGACCTTTCATGTGTACCTGTACAAAACTTTATTACACTACTTTCCTTAAAATCAATCAATACATATTGAAGAAAAAAAAAACATTTTAGTTAATTGATAAAGGGCCCTATTCTATTAGAAGCATATAAGTGACTCTAACCCTTAATTTTGTCTGCATGTGTTTTTCTCTCAAAATTTCTAGATGTATTCTATTGACTCAAGCCCGCAACTTCAGTCTTTCAGCCTCCATACATAATCCATGCCTTCTTAAGTAGAATTTCAGGGGGCGTGATCAAATAATCTGGCAATATTTAGGCAAGCTTGTGATTTACTACTTAAACACAGCGAAGCATAAATTAGTTAATCATCATGGAAGTTAGAAGTAACTTGCAATTGAAGGCTACCAATTAATGAGAGCAAATAAGTAATAGCTGCCAATGGGGCTCAGAATCAAGCAATCTAGCAATCTATAAAATGCATTAGAGCATCTGTTCTAGTCTTTGTGAGTTTCCTGATATGTATTAACCCCTTAGTCCCATATCAGTTGTATATGTGTGGTTTTGAGACTGTTCTGCAATTAATTCTAATTTGATTCCATGCCTTCCCAGTATTGTGTGTTTAATTACTGCTACAGCTCTAATAAATATTTGAAAAAAACCTTTGTAAGTCCTGTTTAGTACTCGCACAATTTTTGACAGGGATTTTATACATTTTCTGTTTACGGGTCAGACGTAATTTGAGCAGAATATCGATTTTGTGTAACTTTAATTGTTTAGCGTTTGTAATATTAGAGCTGTGCTAAAACCAATTGAGTTATAAGCCAAAATGGGCATCTTTTGGTGGCCCGTAGTGATTGTGGGCTGGTAGCTTGTAATCCGAATGCAAGCAGCTAATAGGATACTTGGCAACTTTAAGAGTGGTTTTAAGTGTGTATAAATTTACAATTTGGCCAACAGAATTTCTTTAAAAATATGTAATATATAGAATAGATGCTATCTGTTAGTATAGCCACCACCAGGAGTTACATAGTTACATAGTAATTGAGGTTGAAAAAATACTTTTACCCCCTCAAGTTCAACCTTTTAAGATCTCCTCTGATCTGCAATATGCAGATTGTTAATTGATCCAGAGAAGGGCAAACAGAAAAATAACCCAAGTAAAACTTTGCCAATTGTCTCAAAAGGGGAAAAAATTAATTCCTTCCCGACACCAGATACTGGCAATCGGATTCATCCCTGGTTCAATATTCTGTCTCTAATTAACCAGGATAAACCTGAATGGCCTTTTTGTTTAAAAATATATCCAATCCCTTTTTAAAATTATCTATTCAATCTGCTGTCCCCACCTCCCTTGGTAGAGAATTCCACAGACTAACTACACTTAGCGTGAAGAACCCTTTTTTTTCTATAAGGTGGAATCTTTTTACTTCTAACCTCAAAGGATGTTCTCTTGTCAGTTGAAAACCTCTTGCTACAAAAAGCTCACTTGACAAATCTTTATACTGACCCTGGATTAATTTATATAGGGTAATCATACCTACTCTGTGCCTTTTTTCTAGAGAAAATATGTTTAATTTGGTTAGTCTTTCTTCATACTAAGCCCTTCCATTCCCCTTATTAGTTTTGTTGTCCTTCTCTGTACTTCTTCCAGTTCTAAAATGTCCTGTTTATGAAGTGGTGTCCAAAAGTGTACTCTATATTCCAAATGAGGGCGTACTAGGGATTTGTATTGTGGTAGAATTATATTTGCTTCCCTGGCTTCTATACCCTTCTTAATACATGCTAATAGTTTATTTGCCTTTGCAGCTGCTGCTTGGCATTAAGAACTGTTACGTAGGTGGTTATCCACACGCACTCCCAAATCCCTTTCAATATCTGATACCCCTAGATTTGCTTCATTAAGTTTATAAATTGCATGGTTATTTTTTCCTCCCAGATGCATAAACTTACATTTATTTGTATTAAATCTCATCTGCCATTTAATTGCCCATTTTTCTAATCTATTCAAATCCCTTTGGAGGGAAAGTACATCATTTTCTGATTAAATTACCTTGCACAACTTCGTGTCATCAATAAAAATGGAGACAATACTTTCCAGTCCTACTTCTAAGTCGTTAATAAATATGTTAAAAAGGAGAGGACCTAGTACTGAGCCCTGAGGAACCCCACTTACCACATTAGTCCAATCTGAGTATGTTACATTTACAACAACCCTTTGCTTCCTGTCTTTTAGCCAGCTTTTAATCCATGTGCATAGATTTGCTGCAATTCCTGTATGCCTTAGTTTGCACAATAGTCTACCATGTGGCACTGTATCCAAAGCCTTTGCAAAATCTAAAAAGACTACATCCACTGAGTTGCCTTGATCCAAGTTCCTACTAACCTCCTCATAGAATCTAATTAGATTTGTTCATAGATCCATGTTGGCTCCTACTTTTAATCCTGTTTGAATAGACATATTCTTGTATATTATCACTGATTAACCCTTCTAAAAGCTTTCCCACTACAGTAGTAAAAAACTACTGCACCTCCTTTGTCTGCTAGTTTGATGGTAATGTTGGGGTTGCTTTTTAAACTCTTTGTGGCAGTTCTTTCTGATGGAGTAAGATTGTGTAAGTCCCTTTTATTGTGTAAGCTCCTTTCTTAAATATAGGTATCACCTCTGCTTTCCTCCAGTCGCGACCCAGTGTTGAGTGAATCTTGAAAAATTAGATATAATGGTTTGGCTATTACAGAACCCAGTTCTCTCAGTACTCTTGTATGTATTCCATCAGGACCTGGGGCTTTATTAACATTTATTTTTTCCAACCTCTTTTGGATTTCTTTGGTGAAGGTAGTGTAGCCCCATTATGTTGCAGTGACCAAACCACTGGTACCTCCCTTGTATATACCGAAAAAGAACCTATTTAGCTCATCTGCCTTTTCCTGGTCACTAATTGTCAGACGACCTGTTTCACATTGTAATGCTCCTATAGCTTCCTTCCTGGCCTTCTTCCCATTAATATACTTAAACTATTTTAGGGTTAGTCTTACTCTCCTTTGCAAATAAGTTTTCATTTTCTATTTTAACCAGTCTAATAGACCTTTTGCAAGCCTTGTTGATTTCCTTGTACTCACTTAAAGCAGTCTCTGTCCCCTCTTGTTTGAATAGTTTAAATACCTGTTTTTACTCCGTATCTTGATCTCTAAATTATTGTTAAGCCACGTTGGATGTGATTGACTCCTTTTACATTTATTCCCAATTGGTACATACAAATGTGTATGTATATTTAGTAAGGATTGAAATGTTGTCCATTTATGTTCAGTATTTTTACCTGTCAGTTCTTTGTCTCAGTATATACTTTGTATTGCTGCCCTTAAAAATTTAAAATCTGCCCCTTTTTTGTTTTTGTTGGCCCATTACAGTTTTTGTTGGCCCCTTACAGTTTTGTTTTTATAATTCAATCTCAAATGAGACTGTGTTGTGGACACTGTTTCCCAAAGGTTGCCCTATTTCAACGTTTGAGACCATATTGATATTATTTGTGATGACTAAATCCAAGATAGCTTCATATCTAGTAGGCTCTTGTATAACCTGGGCCAGATAATGATTCCAGTGTGTACTCAATAACCTGCTCCCATTTACCCGTTATGCTGGTTTCATTCATCGAGTTTATTTCAGTTAAAATCTCCCATTATTAGACCTTGCCCATTCCTAGCAGCATTTCCAATCTCTAATAATAATTGTATTTCCTCACTTTCAGTAATATTTGGGAATTTATAGCATACTCCTACCAATATTCTTTTGGAATTTGCTGCTCAGCTATTTAACTCTACCCACGAGCATTCAATATTATCACTAATAATAATAATATATATATTCTCTGACTATAGGCTTAAATTCAGGCTTAACATACAGTTAAATCCCTCCTCCCATTTTACCATTGCCCCTATCTTTCCTAAATCGGTTATAACCATCCAGTCATGAGAGTCATCCACCATGTTTCAGTAATGCCTATAAAATCCCATTTCTCATTTACTTCTAAGAATTCTAACTCTCCCATTTTCCTGGCAAGAATTTGGCATACACCTTATGTTATGAGTCTGTACTTCTGGAGTGCCTGCCACTATACTTGAGTTACTTAGCAGTACCTACCTATTGACTATACTAACCCTCCCCCATCTCCTCCTACATGACTAGTTAATTCATTCCTTACCCTCTCTACACTTACTACCCCATTACTTCTATCTAGTCCCTCTCCCCCACTTATTAGTTTAAAAACTCCCCCAGCCATTCTACCATCCTTTCCCCTAGCACAGCAGCTCCCTCATCATTAAGGTGCAACCCATCACTGCTATAGAGATTGTACCCAAGTGAGAAGTTAGCCCAGTGCTCTAAAAACCCAAACCCCCCCTTAGTGCATCACTTTTTTAGCCATGCATTAACTTCCCTAAGCTCCACCTGTCTCCCTAGGCTAGCATGTGGCACTGTAGTATCTCAGAAAATACTACCTTGGAAGTCCTTGCCTTAAGGGTATTCCCTAATGCTCTAAAATCATTCTTTAGGACACTCCATCTTCCACTAACTTTGTCATTGGTACCAATGTGTACCACACCGCCGGTTCATTTCCAGCCCCTCCCAATAATTTATATACCCTATCCACAACATGCTGAACCATAGCACCAGGGAGACAGCAAACTTTTTGATTGTTGGGATCTGGGTGACAAATCACCCTTCCTACCTTCCTAATAATAGAGTTCCCTACCACCAAAACCTGTCTGTTTCTCTGCCTATTCTGCCCTCCCACTCCTCCAGTAGAACTGTTCTCCCGGCTGTTAGAGGGAACAGCTCTATCTGGCATTGCCATTCCTGAAAGGACATCCCCAACAGTTTCACTCAATCTGGCAAATCTGTTGGTGCTTGCCAACTCAGTATTGGCCTGCCTCCTCCTGATCCCCCTGCTTCGCCTTGTAACAGTTAATTACATTAATATTTTGTGTAATAAATAAATGATAAATTGAAATGAGCTGCCCTTCCTGGGCGTCCCTTAAACCATTTTGAGTGCCTTTTACAAGAAAACGTTTTATAAAGTGATTACACTAGTGTAACCTCTATTGGTTCACATGTTGGACATCCCCTAAGAGTCACCACCTTCAGGAACCCAGTATCCTGCTTCAGGGACATAAATTTTTACCTATGTGAGTTGGGTAGGAGAAAAAAACATAGATGTGTACAGATTAGTGAAATTTACATTTTAGTGTTCCAATAAGTAATTCTTACAATATTGCAAACAATGGATGTTAGTGCTGGTGGTGGGACTAGAGGGTGGTGGCCAGTGGTCCCTGGCTGAGGTCCCTGTGAGAGAAGGAGGCTATGGGGTTGCACTCGTACCAGTGAACAAGAGTGTATGTTTGGTGAACATGAATGTCGATTGAATCCTGCTGCATGTACTCATCTTGCAGTGTCTCGACTGGCCTGATTCAGTCCTGTTTGTGCCCACTAAACCAGGAATACCAGCCACAGTGATTGTGTTATACTTTACCACTGTAGTGGGATGGCCACCTGTGGATCTTGCATTGGCAGCTTCCTATGCCATCGTCTTCTTGAGTATGGCCCAACAGTTATCGTAACAGTGTTTTACACTCTTGACATCCCTAAAGTGAATTCCCATTGTGTTGTCCTCTGATGCCACCTCTCCCCACATCCATACCCTCTGACCCCATGGAGAATATAACATACAACCAATCATGGATAGTAATTATGAGGACAATAAATTCCTCCTGGGAGTAATTGGGGGAACTGTTTTTATCAGCATCTTCACCCCCTTTCTGTTGCTGAAGTAAGCACCTCATTGGGTTGACCCTGAGGCCTCTGGTAGGCCTGATTAGGGGCACCTATTATCTCCGGTATCCTTCCCCTCTCCTCCTCTTCCACTCATCACACCTCCGCCCTTCGATCCCCATGTTCCTCTCCTCCTCTTCCCTCCACACTTCTCCTCTACTCACTCACTCACTCACTCACAGATTCATGCACATATACACTCTCAGAAACATGCACTTTCACAGCCCTTTCAAGTGATGAAACAAAAAAAATGTAAATGTGTTCCTGCTATGTGTTTTATTACTTGTATATTAATAGTGCAGGTTGCAAAAATATGTAGAAAGAAAAGTCCAAATCTCCTACTCTCTCTAAACCAAACTCTCTTCTCTCTCCATTGCAAACAAATCTCAAACCTTTGCTCCTGGAACTTTTGGGCTAGCTTACACAGCAGGAAACATATACAGTTTGACATGTAGTTTTATCAACTCTATGTTGCAAAATTTACTGACATTCTTTAACTTGAGTGGGGTTGTTAAACAATATATTGTGTTTAATGGCTCTGACTCACTAGTTCACTCTTGAAGCTGCTTTAGTAGGATAATGTTAATCCCCTTAACATGATAAACCCCCTGGCTATGTGAATGTGACTTCTAATGGGAATTGCTGGTGTGCTGAGATTAGCTTAAAGTCACAACCGGCAGATTGCTCTTTTAAGCTACAGTAGGAGAATTAGGGGTGTACTGAGCCCCTCAAACCTGAGTTGCGACAAACCACAAATTTATTTTTTCTGCACTCGTGATTCCAAGTATTTTATTAAAATGTAACTTTTATTAATTCTATTAAAAATAATTTTAATCAAAATGTATGTTAATAATGTCTTGCATATAAAGAAAAAATCACCATGTGAAAAAAAACGTGAAAAAATTTGATTAAAACATTAAAATAGAAGTTATGTTCAGAAATGGAAAGGGAGAAATATAATTTCAGTTATTGTTTCACTGTTCCTCTTTAGTAACCTCAATATTAAAAAAAAATATTTTACAAAATCATAAAAAATAATTTTGTTGATTCACTGGTTGTTAACCTTTGGAATTAAACTTGCTCTGTCTAATTTCCTTTTATTTGATATTTTTCAATTATTTGTTGTAAAATTTAATTCAATTTAATGATGTCTCCCTTATAACTGATTACATTTCAGAGTTCTTGAAAATAATTCTAAGTAGGAAGCTCTAAAGGTTCTTGGTTATTATTTGTGTTTCTCTTTAATTTAAATTATTTTCTTAAGGAAAAGAGCAAGTTAGCAAAAACTAAGGTACTCCCCAGGGAGCCTAAATAATCCCTGACGCATTTCAAATGATTCTTTATCAAAGAGTGAATTTTCTCATATGCAAAGTGATCTTTTATAATACTGTATTAGAAACCATTCAGAGGGGATAATTCAACTCTACTCCCAGGATAGGAAGCAGAGGCGAATCTATACACCAACTTATTGTGTGTGTGTATATATATAAATATATGTGAAAAATAATGGGTCATAGCTTTCATGAGAAAGACATACTGCTCCACAGTGGCCAAATCTGGTAATGTATGATTAAGTTTAATTTAGCTTTTTTTGTGCCCCCTATTTATTTAATCTGTGGGGGAATTTGTCCCCCTATCCCCCCAGTTACCACACCACTGCAAGTAACCCGTAATAGTATAGATTAAATTTAATAGGATAATAAAAATATATAATACAAAGCCTGCAAAAAAAAGTAAACAAGGAATTCTTTGTAATGATGACATAATTTACAATTTATTTATATTCAAAAGTATTAGAAACATTTCTTGTGTCTAAACGATATTTAAAATAATGTACTAAGTTCTTATAAATGAATTGGATGAAAAATCAATCCAATCTTAATTGCTTTCAAATTACACCCTTAAAGATATAAAGTTCTAAACATATAATTAGATGGGTGCATATGATACCTCCCTATGCTCACCACAGAGAAGAGATCAATGTTATAATTGTGCCATCACTGTAAGGTGCTGCTCGAACGAAGCGTGCAGTATCTTATATCAAAGAGTCAAATCAAGGCACATATCCAAGAGCACCAACTGTATTGATCTAGCTTCACAGGAAGTTTGCACTGGACAAATAGCAAGGTAGCAGATCCATCTGCCTGTGCATTCATTAGCCTTAAAGGAAAGCTCATTGCTTCACAACACATACCCTGTTGACAGAAGCTGCAGGTAGGCTTAGTAAAGATAAAAATAGAAGATTGCAGTAAATAATTTCATCTAAAAGTGATAAATGTAAATTCTGTGTTTTTGTTTTTACTTTCTAACAATATTTTGCACCTTCTAAAGGGGGATAGGAGAGGAAGACAGGACAAAGATAGAGAGGCAGACATAATGGACATAGAGAGAGGAAGAGAGACACTGAGAGAGAGAAAGAGAGAGACAGGAGGGGGGAGAGGAGAGGGAGCGACAGAAGAAAGAGACAGGAGAGAGAGAGAAAGAGGGAGATGAGAGTGAAAGAGAGATGAGAGTGAGAGAAAGAGACAGGAAACAGATAGAGACAGGAGAGAGAGACACGAGAGAGAGGAGAGAGACAGGACATAGGTAGAGAGACACAAACACAGGAAAGAGATAGAGAGAGAAACACAGGACACTGAGAGAGGAGAGGGGGGGCAGGAGAGAAAGACAGGACAAAGATAGAGAGACAGACATCATGGACAAAGAGAGAGAAAGAGAGACACTGAGAGATAGAGAAAGGAGAGAGATACAGGTGAGAGAAATGGAGAGGAGAGTTAGAGACAGGAGAGAGAGATGAGAGGGAGAGACAGGAGAGAGAGACATGAGAGAGAGTCAAAGAGAGACAGATAGATGGAGATGAGAGTGCGATACATGAGAGAGAGAGAGAGATGAGAGAGAGAGAGACAGGAGAGAAAGAAAGAGAGAGATTGGAGAGAGAGAGACAGGAGAGGGAGAGAGAGAGATGAGAGAGAGAAAGAGATAGGAGAGACATATAAACAGGAGAGAGAGACGTGGGAGATAGGAGAGAGAGACAGGACATAGATTGAGAGAGACACACAGGACAGAAATAGAGAGAGACGCCTAGGACAGGTAGAGAGGAGAGAGAGAGGAACATGAGAGAAAGACAGAAACAGACATAATGGACATAGAGAGAGAGACTGGACATGGGCATAAAAGAGATACTGAGAGAGAAATAGGAGCAAGAGAGAGAGAGAGAGAGGGACAGAGAGATAGGAGAGAAAGAGACAGGAGAGAGACAGGATAGAAAGAGAGAAAGGCAGATAGAGACATGAGAGAGACAGGAGAGAGAGAGACGAGGCAGGAGAGAGAGACAGGGGAGAGAGAAGAGGCAGGAGAGAAAGACACACATAGTAGAGATAGAAAAAGACACAGATAGAGAGAGGAGAGAGAGAAAGGACAGATGTAGGGAGAGACACCGAGGACAGTTAGAGAGACTGGAGAGAAACTGCACATAGAGGAAGAGCACACAGAGAGATAAAGAGCGAGCACAGAGAGAGAGCGCATGCAGGGAGAGACTATGCAGAGGGAGAGACAGCACAGAGAGAGATGTTACAGATAAAGACCGCACAGACGATTGAAGATACAATTATATGATACCGTCATTTATGACGATCAAGTTGCTAGTATTATTATAAGTACAATAATTAAAATCAGTAGCTGGGAGTACAGTCTCATACTAAATGACTATCATGTGATAGTTATGTAATTAATCATCCAATATATTTATGCTGGATGTTAGTCTATATTTTTTTGTTAATAAGTTAATAAGTTAATAAGGCACAACAATTCAAGTGTATGCTTTATTTAAGAGATGTTATATCAGTATACATTGTAGCTGTGTATCAACAAATAAACCAAGTTTCATATATTTTGTTAATTAGAGATCAATGCAATGAATTACCGATAAACTCCTGGGGTATTAGGTCCATTGCCTTTAGTACATTTGCCTGCACAAAAAGAGGCTATGCACGCCCAATGTGCAGGGGATTATAATCAACACAATGGGCCCAATGCTTCAGAGGCTTACATGCAATTAATGATAATGATCTCCTATTAATAAAATATAGGAATCTAGATTTATGGGTGAAATTGTAAGGCTGACTGACAGTTCAAAATGGTAGACTTCAATGTTTACTGTAGGAAAATGCAAATGTTAAATAACATTGAACTGATAAAGCACTTAGTACCTATGGTATAAAATGATACCATATTTGTCATTTTAAAAATACTATTATTATTATAGTATCAGTACATTATAGCATTTGTTTGTTTTTAGGGATTATCAATAAAATTAGTATTTGCAGGCAAAAAATTCAATGCAACGTTTAAAAATTGCTGAAGTTTCAGATTTAGCAGACATGCCATACATCACACATTTTAATATGTTCAGGGGGACTCAGAGGATCTGCCCAGTGTGACTGTTGTGATTAGTCTTTATCTGCAGTCCTGATAACACTGTCTATCTGCAGTGACTATTGTAGGCAAGCCTAACCAGTCAGACAAGCATATCCCAGTCTGAGGGGAACTAATGAAACTACAAAAAAGAGAGAAAGAAAAAGAACTATTGCACACACTCAACCTAATATGGCTAATAAGTTGGAAGTAAATGATTTAAAACATACATTTTATTAAATGCTGTAAAAACATAACTAAACCATTAAACCAGTTTGTAATAAAAAGTTATTACAATCTTTCCATGTGAGTAGCTATATAGCTATTATATTCCACAGCAAACCCTTATGAGCAAACTCTTACTAGTGAACAATGCGTATGAAATGTTCCTTGCTGTTCTGGGAGATTTGACCTATTGTACGATTACATGACTCCTGTAAGAGTTACTGAACATCCTACGTGTTTTTGTAAGGCTCTCTGAGTGCCTTATGTATAAACTCAACCTCCCACAAGAGCATATAAACCCCTTAGGAGAACCCTTACGAGACACTTAAGGAGCCATGAGTGTCCAGTTGTAGAACAAAATTACCTAAAAAAGAAGCTTTTTTTCATAATAATAATAATATAAAATTGAAGCCAACACATCCCAAAACGAAAAGAAGCTTTTCTAATATTTAGCACAGCGCTATACAATACTAAAGAACAATCAACTAAATCATAATGTTTAATTACAAATACAACTAAAGCTAAGTCATACCTGGGTTAATACCTACCTTCCCCCACCCACGTGTGTATCCCTGCCATTTAATGTCATGTAATTAGTTTGAAATTAACATATGTACAAGAATAATAAACCAAATCAAATTGTCAATGAGTGGGAAACCCAAAGCTCTATAGGAACAATCACATATAATAGTTGTCAAACTACGAATCGTCGTCATGCGCATCGTGAGACGCAGTTTTGTCCGCAAATGTGGACCCTCGCAAGAGGGCCACATTTGCAGAAGGTGGAGGCTCCAACATTGGCTGCAAATTTGCGGAGGTGGAGGCTCCCACGTCGGCGAGTTGGCTCATTTGCGGAGGTGGAGGCTCTACGGCGCCTCACACGCGATTACAAACACCCACACAAGCGGCACTTTACCAAAATAGATCTAACACACAATCACTATATACGGACTTACACAAAACAATACGAACTGCGGGACTTAGAACGGAAAATGTACGGACTTAGCCTACAAAAATACGAGACGCGGGACCATAACGAACCGAACCGCACACACCTGAAAACAATAAAAACACGAAACGAAAACCAAGCACATACAGCTTTTCAAAACAGCCGTACGAGGTACAAGATACACTCTTACCATGGACGCAACATCATCCACAGCCGCCTACCACATATACATTCGCCGCTATTTTACAGCACTAACTTACACAATGCGGAAGTACACAGCTACACTAACGGCTTCCCCTCGCGCATGCAGCATATTTACACTACACACTGCACACATTGCTGAAACTTACACCTCAGCTCCAGAACAGTGCAAACCTACATTGTATGCTGCAGGAACATCAAAACAGATTGTCAGCTCTTCAGTACAATGGTTCCTGCATTTATTGCTTAGAAATACGTAAAGTGTATTAATTTATTAATTTATTCATTATTTCATTGGCATACAAAAATACATATACACAAAAAAAAATATCGCAATAAACACGAAAGACATTCACTGCGCTCCTCACAACCAATGCAAACGCTGCTCATACCACACAAAATGCCCTAGGGGAGGCCTTGCAATAAGCGCAAAAAGCACATCAGCCACAACCTTACCATGACAGCAAAAGCCCCTGTAATACCAAAAAAACAAACATCCCACAGCCGTGCAATGAGCGCCGAAGGTGCTCATTGGGAGGCATGCGATGAGCGCCGAAGATGCTCAGCGCAAGCCTCGCAATGAGCGCCAAAGGACCTCGCGGTAAAAAACGCTTAACATTATGTCTAAAACAGCATTCCCTGGCTTACAATTTCATGCCCGTAATTTTTTGACAGGCAATTCGCTAGTGTTAAAATATTAACTGTTATGCTTTCACTTTACTGGGGTTGCTATGGGAATTATTGTGTTTCTGACTCACAACTTTACACTCACATCTGCTTAAGTGTACTCATTGGGACCCTCATAAGCTACCCTATTAAAGCGGATGATGGTCGCATATTTTTTGGGGAGGGGAAGTTGGGTGCGAACATTATGTGAAGCTTTTTAAAGCAATAAATAAAGGTTCTTAAAGGGTGCGCATATTATGCGGTGTTGACTATTATGCAGTGAAATACAGTATTTTCCTACAGACATGCCACGAGGGGGTTAGAGAGACACGGGGGGGTGAGTGACTCGAGTATAAGCCGAGGGGGCCCTTTTTAGCCTTAAAAAATCTGCTGAAAAACTTGGCTTATACTCGAGTATATACGTTAAGTGGTAAAAAAAAGATCAGAAAATACCTACAAGGATAAATTATGTGGATCTAGGGCAAGAATGCAAAATAATCGACCTTAGAATTTTACCACCATAGAATGACTTAAGATTTATGGCTTGCTTTAAATCCTCTATCCTACCGTATTCAGCCCAATGATCATTTGTGGTCAAAAAGAGTTGTTAACGATCTCTCTAATGGCAAAAAATATGTAAAAAAGAGAACTGTGAGCAAAAACAAAATCACCACTGCAGCACACTCCCACACCAAGATTTAAGAAGTGACACCAAAGAGTATGACACCACCGGGAGTACATTCCTCATGCATGCTGTGTATTTTGTGTTAACAGGTAGATTTCTATTCCATACTTAAATATAATTCAAGTAGGAATTTATATAATCAACAAATTAAGTGATTAATTAATAATCACATTTTCTAATTGGTAAATATTCCTGTATAACTTTTTCCCATATCAGAAAGAAGAGAAATGGAACAAAAGTCCAACGTGTGCTCCAGAGGACCCACAAGGGGGGTAATGTCTAGTACCTAGCACTTGTACTGTGAATAAAAAACACACTACTGTACAGTTATTAAAAGTGAAAGTGATGTTAGGTCTTAGAAGCAATAGCATAACATTCTCAAGCCCGCAAATCGGCGCAGAAAAATATTTAATTTCATGTATATTTTTTTTTGTTATATCGATCCCGAGAATCAATGTGTTAATACATATACTGTAACTCGCATGTGATAGAATATCATATTTGCGGCTTTATTAATATTGTATTTTGAATGGAATGTGTGTTCTCTCGTATATCGAAATTGAACCCCGTAGGTCTTTGAAATCCATCTTCCATTTTTTTGCGACGCAATGCTGACGATCTCTGTTTCCATTGGCAACATCTAAACTCGTAACAACAGGTTGGGGTTACTGGCTTGGAATTTTATGGGGGCCTATGCTGGCAATGATATAAACATTTATGTGTACATTTAAGATTACAGTTGCATGATAACAATTGAGCAGATCCTTTATGATTTTACTACAATGTGTCCATCATTACATAGTCCATCACATATATAGTTGTCGTAATTGCGAGTTTGTTGGTAACGCTATGTTAAAAGTTACGGGCTTGCACATGCGCAATGAATGACAAAGGTGCTCAATGCGGGCCTCGCTATGACCGCCAATGAGCGAATGTCTTTGTTAAACCCATAAAAAAATTTCAAACCCGCAAGGCTTGGAGCAATGCCAATTTCAGCTTCAAGCCTTCCGTGCTTGAAAAAAAATCACAGGTTCAAATGCCGCCAAGGCCGCAAATGAGAGAGGGGAGAAGGGGGGAAAGACACAAAGGGAGATGGGGGCAAGAGACAAAGGGGAAGGGAGAGGGGGGAAAGAGACGCTGGGGAGGGAGTGGGGGGAAAGAGACACAGGGGAGGGAGAGGAGGAAGAGAGACACAGGGAAGGGAGAGGGGGCAAAGAGACAAAGGGGAGGGAGAGAGGGGGAAAGAGACACATGGGATGGATAGGGTGAAAGAGACACAGGTGTGTCGCGAGGGCCGCCATGAGTGCCAAAGTTATAGCCTTGAGCATGAGCACAGCACATGCCGCAGCCTGCAATGAAAGGCAACGCCGCTCATTGTGGGGCCCGCGATAAGCGCCAAAGGCGCTCATCTCAAGGACCGTAAAGTAGAGGGGGGAGAGGCTCGCAATGAGCACCAAGGGCGCCCATTGCAAGGCAGGAACTTGAGGGTTTTGCGAGGCATGCAATGAGCGGCAAAACCTTTGACGCTCATCTCGAGGCCCGCAAGTTAGAGGGGGGAGAGTCTAGCATTGTGTGGCAAACAGCATTGCCAGGCTTCAAATGTTATTGCCGTCATTTTTAACAGGCAAGTCTAGTTGAACAATAATATTGTGGGCAATTATGTATTTCTACTCTTACTGATGAACCTGTATGCATTGACAAAGTAGTAGGTTAACAGAAAAAATAACTAACTTTATTAATTGCTAAATAAGACAACATACAGTATAAGAAAAACAATAAAAAATGTTAGAGGACAACAGTTCAAGAAAAAAATGCACTTATTTGGGAGGTATGTAAAAAATGAACAACATTAGCATCTGTGTATGCCATGGATATTAAAACATATTTTAAAAAAAATCAGATTTTTAAAAACTCTGTTTATGAGTAAAGTAATATGTGTTGACTGTTACATCACTTCCTGAGAACTTAATCATGCCACTGTGTTTTTTAGCTATCAGCAGAGGAAGGGAGGAGATAACAGGTCGAGGTCAGATGGCTTTGTTACGTTATTGAATCTCACTGAACTTGAAACCACATCCATTTCCCCTCATGGGCCCAGAAGTAGGTTGCTTGATTCAGGAATTCAAGCATTATTCTCCAGAGATGTAAATGCCCCTCTTACAGATAACTTAAACCAAAGTATCATAGATGCCTCCAGGTTCCATTAGAGGCATGAAAATATATATATTTTTTCTAATTAAAACTAGCGTAATACTTTACCCTGCTTAATAATGCTTTTGGTCAAACAAAGTCTTTAAATATATATTTTCCATTATACAGTGATCCTTTGTCATCGTAAAACACACCGTATTTACACAAGATAATCTATACCTAGTCACATGAAACAAAGTGCATGTAAAACTCCACAATGAGTTATATATTAGATAAGTAGACAAGAACAGAGCTAGGAATGGAAAAAAATAACTAATGGAAACCCAGTGATCAAAGGAAGAACCAACTTTTTCAGTTAAAAAATATAATAAACACTAGCGAATTGCCCGTCAAAAAATGACGGCAATGAAATTGTAAGGTAGCTAATGCTGTTTGGTGTCTAATAATGAAATATGTAATACATTACTAAATGAATATACTGTACCTATTTTGAAGCATTGTGATGAAGAGCTGGCAATCTGTGTTGATGTTGCTGCAGCATTAGTGGTGTGGAGCTGCTGTGTAAGCATGCTGAATGTGTGCACTGTGTGGTATGAATATCCGTAGGTGGTTTGTGGCGTTTTGCGAGTTTCTTGTGGTGTTTTGCGAGTTTGTTGTGGTGTTTTGCGAGTTTAGAGTGCTGTAGCCTCGTTTTCGTTTTGTTCGGTGGCCATTTTTTCTGTCGCTTAGATTTTTTTTTAGTCTCAAAACTCTTTTATTTCGAGTAAAATCGAGGTCTAAGTTGCATTTTTGAGGTCCTGGGTGCTCCCTCTTGGTGTAGGTAAGGTTTTTATGTATGTGCTGTGTGTATGTATTGTGTTTTAAATGTTTGTATGTCGGCGTGTTGCGTCCGATGTTTGCGAGGTCGTAATGTGTGGTAACGTGTTTCGTAGGTTGTTTGCGTTCCTCGTAAAATTTAGCGAGTGTCGTAATTTGTGTGTCGTGTTTTTTGAGTAGCGACGTGAAGTTTGCGAGGGTTTGAGGCCCTTGCCCAGTGACCTCGCCAGCAACTGAGTCCCTCGCTTCGCGAGGGGCCTCAGTTGCTGGCATGGAGCGCCTTCGGCGCTCCATGCCAGCAACTGAGGCCCTTGCCCAGTGACCTCGCCAGCAACTGAGGCCCTCGCTTCGCGAATGGCCTCAGTTGCTGGCATGGAGCGCCTTCGGCGCTCCATGCCAGCAACTGAGGCCCGTGCCCAGTGACCTCGCCAGCAACTGAGGCCCTCGCTTCGCAAGGGGCCTCAGTTGCTGGCATGGAGCGCCTTCGGCGCTCCATGCCAGCAACTGAGGCCCTTGCCCAGTGACCTCGCTACGCGAGGGCCGCGGGCTCGCTACGCGAGCCCGCAAGCGTGAGCAACGACCCGTACGCTCACAACTATATATGTGATATATGAACAATAACAAACATATATGAAAAAAAATATTTTCCCTTTTCAGCTTCTAAATAGCAGAAATGATAAATTCAAATGTATTACTACCTATAAAACAACTCTGGTGATACATTGCATGTGAGTGGAGTAATTTCCTGGTTGCATGCTTGTGTGTACCTCCATGCTCTATTTAAAGCTGATGAGACTTCTCATGAGACTTGTAACTACTCATAATGAAAGAGCTCATGGTTGGCTGCACCTGGGACATTGATTAGGTACTTACCTTGTGAGAAGGCAGTAGGCTGGGGTATAGGGCGAGGGGTACAGAGGAGAGAGCAGGGTGCTGAGGTACAGGAGAAAGGGGATAGGGCAAAAAACTGAGGTGCAGGGTATAAGCGGAGAGTGACTGCAAATGGATAGTGCGCACAGATGTCGGCAGCGTTATTTTTTGCTGCCATTTTGTGTGTGTGCGCATGCGTTGCATTTTGCGTGCATTTGTAAGATGGGGTGCCCTTTCCTATAGCTATATACTTACCTGATTAAGAATTCATTGATTTTCATATTTCTTACTTACCCTTTCCTCTTTCTTCTCGCACTCTTTTCTCTCTTCTACAAAATGTTCTGTCTAAAAGCCTTGTAAATTCAAATTAATATTTAGGTAGCTAAAATGTATTATGTATTTCAATTATCTTATTTTTGCACATAAGTAGTCAAACAGAGAGGCAGACAAATAGACATGCACACATTTTACACATGGTTTGCTTTATTTGTTGAATATGTCTTCATTCTACTTTTGCTTTATGTTAAGTCAATATCTGTAGAAGGGTGAGCATTCAGATAACTTCAATAAACTGCTTTCATGACAGTGAATACCTGCAGTGAATACCTAACATTAACTTTTCTCACAGCAAGACCAAAGTTTGTCAGTGTACAGACACAGCAAAAAGATCCATAAACGGTTTAATTCTTTACAAGAAACTCACCAATATAATGGATTACTAAATTGTGCCGAAGGCAAAAAGGACTTTTGTCATCAGAAGATAAGGACACTCCTTGCCATTGAATTATGACATTTTATGAGTAAGTTGACCATCCTGCTCATTATGAGTATTTTTTTCCAATGAGCATTATGTTTTACTTCATGTGGGTTGAATATATTTGGCCTTTATTACACATACTTTTCATAATGTTGTTACATCATCCATCAGCACTACATGTATACTTGATATGGAAGAAGCCAATATCAATGAGTAATATACATACGTGTTTCAGAGTCCTATCTAATGTCATGCAGGCCAAAAAAGAGCTAGAATGACTCCAAATGCTAAAATACTGCCCTTCTGTTCAAACATGTATCATGGTGTTGTTTAACTTTGCTTTGAATGTCTTTTTTTTTTGTAAATTCCATTTTTAATCTTGTGTTTCCATCATAGATTCACCTGTTTTTAAAACTGGGACAAAGTGAAATTAGCACCTATGCCGTAAACCCGATAAAAGTTTTCCTCATCTGCCTATTCTCTGGAGTTATAGCCCTCAATATGTAGGGTATTTTAAATCTAGCTGTCCTTCTCTTCTGGAATACCATTGAGTTAATTTAGCAGATGCAAGTGGGATTGTTATTTTTTTATAATAATTCTTAAAACTTTTAACCACAGGTCAAATACTGCTTCTTTACCAACCACATAGTTTCAACTGTGGCAATTAGAAATAGTGTGACAATGTTGATTGATAATGCATAACATTTTTGGTAGCTGATCCCTAGTATTTAGACCATATTTCCAAATCATTGTCATGGACATAGTTGTTCATAATTTTGAAAATATTCTCTTTATTTATTTTTTATTTTTTATTTTTCTTATATATTTTTAAATCTGATATTACCTCTAATTGAAAACTGAAGTATCTTTTAGTGGCACACTCAAGACAATTATTATATTTTATTTTTTTCATAAATGTCACACAATGGAGTATTGAATCATTAATGTCAGAACTATTCAAAATGTGGATAACTTTATAATAGCGGAAGTAATAAATTAAAGCCTCCTCTGTATTCCGGCACAGGTTTTCCTGCTTACTTCAGAACTATGCAACTTCATAAATTCCATATAATGTTTAATAAAGTGTTTTAGCTGTAGGCACTTAAGAACTAGCAACTTATAAATACATTTTTATATGTACTGAGCAAACTTTCCAAGGTCATAAGTATACATAAGTAGAAGAAGAAGAATTTTATTATAATATAACTCCTGGGTCCATGTAGATGATGTAGTAGAGAGAAAATGTTGCACAATCAGTACCTGAAACAGAAGCATAAAATATGGATACAGCAGGGAAATGTAATTAATAGCTATAACAAAAGGATACAATTAGCACTACATGTATACTTGATATGGAAGAAGCCAATATCAATGAGTAATATACATACGTGTTTCAGAGTCCTATCTAATGTCATGCAGGCCAAAAAAGAGCTAGAATGACTCCAAATGCTAAAATACTGCCCTTCTGTTCAAACATGTATCATGGTGTTGTTTAACTTTGCTTTGAATGTCTTTTTTTTTGTAAATTCCATTTTTAATCTTGTGTTTCCATCATAGATTCACCTGTTTTTAAAACTGGGACAAAGTGAAATTAGCACCTATGCCGTAAACCTGATAAAAGTTTTCCTCATCTGCCTATTCTCTGGAGTTATAGCCTTCAATATGTAGGGTATTTTAAATCTAGCTGTCCTTCTCTTCTGGAATACCATTGAGTTAATTTAGCAGATGCAAGTGGGATTGTTATTTTTTTATAATAATTCTTAAAACTTTTAACCACAGGTCAAATACTGCTTCTTTACCAACCACATAGTTTCAACTGTGGCAATTAGAAATAGTGTGACAATGTTGATTGATAATGTATAACATTTTTGGTAGCTGATCCCTAGTATTTAGACCATATTTCCAAATCATTGTCATGGACATAGTTGTTCATAATTTTGAAAATATTCTCTTTATTTATTTATTTATTTTTTTCTTATATATTTTTAAATCTGATATTACCTCTAATTGAAAACTGAAGTATCTTTTAGTGGCACACTCAAGACAATTATTATATTTTATTTTTTTCATAAATGTCACACAATGGAGTATTGAATCATTAATGTCAGAACTATTTAAAATGTGGATAACTTTATAATAGGGGAAGTTATAAATTAAAGCCTCCTCTGTATTCCGGCACAGGTTTTCCTGCTTACTTCAGAACTATGCAACTTCAGAAATTCCATATAATGTTTAATAAAGTGTTTTAGCTGTAGGCACTTAAGAACTAGCAACTTATAAATACATTTTTATATGTACTGAGCAAACTTTCCAAGGTCATAAGTATACATAAGTAGAAGAAGAAGAATTTTATTATAATATAACTCCTGGGTCCATGTAGATGATGTAGTAGAGAGAAAATGTTGCACAATCAGTACCTGAAACAGAAGCATAAAATATGGATACAGCAGGGAAATGTAATTAATAGCTATAACAAAAGGATACAATTAGTGTTCTCTTCCCCTACTATATCAATTTCTATCTTCTTGAGGAGTCAGACTTTTGCACCCAATTCCCCAATAACAATCTCAAAAGCCTAACATGCACATAATGTCTCTAAAAAAAATGTATCAAACATGTATGAAAAAAACAAAGGAAAATTGCAATGTAAACATGCAACTCAGAGAAAACCTTTACTAGTATTATCAGGCTTCTAGATAGCAGAAAATGGAAATGCCACTGTATTACTACCTATACAATAACTCTGGTGATACATTGTTTGTGAGGGGAGTGGAAGTAATTTCCTAGCTGTTGTGCAAAGTAATGATGGTCATCCCATGTGTTGGATCTTCAATAGGTTGTTTAATACCTGTTTTGCATGTAGTCAAGACTTTCACTTATGCCACACTTGATATGATGTAGCATATCTGAACTAATTTATCAGAGAGGGAGTTCCCAAAAGAAATATTTCATTCCCCTCTGGATATCTTCTTGCCCTTTGCAATTTGGCATCTAGCTGGGATTATTCTAATTTCACACAATTTACAAACTAGAAGTCTACTGGTTCCTATGATTTATAATAGACCTCTTCAACTTTTGACATTATGGATCCTTCAGACCACCATGGCGCCTAACATTAACTAAATTTCTATGGGGGTCCCTATTAAACCTATGGCAGCTAATCTTAACCTCCTGCCAGGGGGATTCTTGGACCTATTGGCCATATGAGTCCATAAGAATTCCCATACTACTTGACACTAAACTCCCAACTCCCAACAATAATGGTTTCTCTCTTCAACCCATGGTAAAGGTATTTGCTTTTAAAAAAATTAGATGTGCTCTAGCAAAATAAATGAACTAAATAATGGAGCTCCTCTCTGCAGGAGCTTTCCCATGGAATAGCATCTTTATGACAGCACCCTAGGCTTATATAATATATATTTCAGCCAGTCAGAATCTAGTATTTGAATGTTGGACCTATGAATATTTACTCAGTAAACAATTAGAAAAGACATTCTGATTGGTTATGCTTTTAACAAATCTGAGACCCCAAATTTTCTCTATTCCGATTAGCTAAAATAGCAGCAAATCAGAACAGAACATAATTCTAATGTAATCCTTCTCTGACTGGCTATTGAAAGAGGACCAATTTCTTCAAGAAACAACAATGTGCCCACTTAATTAGAACTGAAACTTGAGGGTGAAAGGGCATCATTGAGAGAAATGGTTCATGGGTGGTATCACTTTAAATGTATTGAGCACTGTTACTTATAATTTCAAAGCTTTTAATAAGGGTATAGCTAGGGCTGTGGGAGTTTCATTTTACATACAGGGTTTAGGCTCTAAAATGAGCTCTACCAGAACACATAGAATTAGGGTACATTTCTTATGGGAGACGTGTATTCGCACTTTAGTTAAAATGGCTCTCCCCCTGTGCTGTGTGTGTAAGTTAATTTGAGGCATATTTGAATTTTTTTGCCGTTAAATTCGTAATTTAGTGCAGGCCCGCAACTGCGGGCCTCATTGCAGCCTAAGTCATACTGGCCGGTGCTCATTGCAAGCCCTGCAATGAGCGTCTTTGGCACTCATTGCAGCCTAAGTCCACAGGCTTTCTGATGAGCGCCTGCGACGCTCATTGTGAGGCCTGCAATGAGCGCCTTTAGCACTCATTGCAGCCCAGCAACTGTGGACCTCACTTTGCAAGCCCCGCAGTGGCGTGACCAACATCGCAAACGTGACCAACATTCGTAAGATCCACAACTATATATGTGATATGAAATATATTATTATGTGATATCTCATGATATTATTGTTATTATTATTCTTATGTTATGTATCAATCTATTGCTTAGTAACTAGTGCTCATTAGTTTACAGAAATAGGAATGTGACAGAAATGTGATTTATGTTGATGTCCCATAACCCCAACCATTAAAAACACACTGACACAGTGAGAACGGTATTACAAACGTTTTTTTCATACAGAGAGCACAATTAGAAATGGACAAGACTGTGCATTAATATCATGGGTGTGTTGTGGGGAGATACCGGAAGGGCAATAGCTCGTGCTTGGGAACAAGGGGATACCTAAAGGGGGTAATGTCATAGTCTAAAATAAGCATGATGCATAGCACCTACCAGGGTCACATGTGGTCACTATAACACTGCAACCGGAATATGGTGAAAAAAAGGATCATCACAAATCAATACATTTAATTGGAAAGACTAGTCATGTGCATAGCACTTACAACTTGTCTATACCTGCTCAATTAAACAGATGAACATAATCATGGATAATGCCATACAAATCCATACCACACAGTGTGTTGTCATATATCAGGGAATAATCAGAAATGGATTAGAATCTGTGATACAGAAAGAGGAGGTTGAGGAGCATGCATGCATGGTCGTGAGATTGGGCAATTAAGACCAGCAACAAGATACCACTCAGAACACTGTTTGGATTGACTGCAACACTTTATCTCAATGGCTATCCCCATTGAACATTAATTGCAGAAATATTCAACATAACCATACGTGTACACACTCTGTAGCCAGCCAATAGTATGTCAACATTAATACAAAATAATATTACTTGTGGAGTGTGGATAGGGAAGACTTAGGGAAGTGGTTCTCAATCTTCTCCTCAGGAGCCATCAGACAGTCCACGATTTATGTGAAAGAAAAATTGAGGCAAATAGTATTCAACAAGTGGTGGAGCCTCAAATTACTTCAGGTGTGTATTCACACAGTGTTTCACAAAAATCAGGGTCTGGGTGGTGGGTCCTGGGGAGAGGTTTGACAACCACTGAACTAGGCAACGTTCTCACCTACTTCCTCTTTCTGAACACTGGGCCCACTCCTCCTGTGCCCGTGCACTTCCTCCCTCTACCACGGCCAGGAGGTGTTGGATTGAGGGGTGCATCCAACTGGGGTGGCTGTGTAGCAGCTGTCATTGGTGGTAAGGGGTGAGATGAGGAGGCCGCAGGCTCTGGTTGCGCGGGGGGGTGGAGCCTGTAGAACTGAAGGCTGGAGCGTATTCACGTGGGCTTCAGCCAACTGCACCAGCCACGCCAAGTGATGTGTCTGGGCTTGTCTGTCCCTATGAGCCATTTGTTCATACCTCTCCATCCGAACATTATGCCTCCTCACCTGCCCTGATGGTTTTGACCTGCTCAATACCAATATCATTCTGCCTTTCCAGCTGAGCTGTCAGCAGTTGCACTGATAGAATGCCACAATCCTCAGACATGCAGATGAGGGCAAGGGCATCAATGTGCCTTGTGCAGGGATGTGAGTTCCGTCTCCGGACGCTGTTTGACTCTGGATGCCCATTGTGAATGTGTTGCCCGTCGTGATGGTTTACCCCGTAGGGGTGGTGTACCATGTAGGGATAGGGATGTTTTTTCCAGTAGGGATGGTATTGCCAATGGAGATGCTGTTGGTAATGGAGATGGTGCTGGCAATGGAGATGCTGTTGCCATAGGTATGATCTATTGGTGCATCAAGCTGTGACATCAACAGATGGGACAACTGTTGGGACAACAACTGCTGGGACAACAACTGCCGAGGAAACCACTGCTGTGGCAACATCTGTTGTGGCCCGGTCAGGAATGGGAGAGAATTAGGGTTGGGCAAACGAATCACTTGAATGTCACTAGGTGGCAGTAGTGGGCCTGTTGAGAGTGGTCCCCAGGAGCTCAACATGCCTGCAGGTGATTGCTTGCTCAATTAACTTCCAGTCATTTAAAAAAGAGCTGGGAACGTGCCCATGATGTGTGAGGGCCAGAGGGTGTTTCCCACAATGGTCTTGCTGCTGATGGCACAGCCTCATGTAATGGGCCCGGGCCCTCAGCTTCCTCCACCATCACCTGCATTGGTGATAGTGGTTCATCTGGTGGAGCCACCTCCTATGTCTCTGCAGGCGGGGTCCACCCTACTGGGTCCTGAAATGAGAGGACAATAGTATTTGAGTATTGATTCTCTGAAAAACTGTTTGCTGTGTGTTTCCATATCCCTGACATCATGGTCACTTGTAATTGGCTATGGTGATTGTTTCCCACAGAACACTGAGCTGTATCATGAGCATTGTGGATCATGGCTTATATCAATATATATATATATAGCTGATGCGATTTGCTATCTACAGTTCATTAGGACATGTGCTCATCTGAATCTGCTGTGCAGTGTGGGAGACTGACCAATCTGTGACCAATTCTCAGCAATGGGTGTTAACATGCTTCTGAGACATAGTCCAGGTTAGGCTAATACATGACACCCACATGAAGTCCCTCAGAGTCTGTATCCACATATGCTGAAGTGCACACCCATAAACATACTCTCTTTTGGATGTAAATTCTGGATCTACAGCTATACCTTATTTAACGCTGGGGATAGCTTTAAACGGTACAGTATAACAAGGGGAAGACAGGGATAGGGGAACTCATTACAAAAATACACAATTGAAATTGGTATTTAAACTGTTTTGTTTTATATGAACTTTGAACAAACAGCACACAACACTAATACAAACTGCATTGGCAACTGCTATTCATAATCTGTTTAAAATACAGGTATTGCACAGACATTTTATTGATAACAATTATGTTGATAATATGAAAATAATATAATATATAATAATATTTACATGGTTATTGCTGCCCCATATATCTGTAGTCATAACCAGAGATCTTACAGTGCTATTGTATGTCAGTTATCTATGTGTGTCGGGTTCATGTGTGTGCATATGAGGGTGTGATGGTGTATATGATATTTTTCTGAAAGGGTTTCTTGAAAGCCAATGTCCAGCTGTCCTTGAAGGCCCACTATTGCTGCTGGCTCCAACCACTCCATGATAGCCCTCTCCCGTCCCCAGTAGGTGATGCTGAGTGGTGGTCCATCACCATTCCCACAGGCTGCTCTGGCCTCTGCTGCCATCTTCTTCTTCACCTTCATCCAGCAGTCATCATATCGGTGTTTAACTGACTTGACATCACGGTTTGCAACCCCTAATGAAGCCACAGCAGCAGTCACCTCATTCCAGGGACGTGTCTTATAACCAGGCCTCACCTCCCTCCCACTATGGATGATGCTACGGCGGGCTTGGACTTCCCTGAGGAGTGTTTCTGTCTCCTCTGGTCTATAATTGTGGGCCCTCTGCTTTGCCACAACCTCTTGACCTCCCAACTGTGCCTGGGGTTCCTGGCCTCCCTGTCATCTCCCTGGGGCCTGTCCCTAATCCCCACTACCTCCCCCACTGGGATCAGGCCCCTGATCCTTGTGTGCCTACATCTGGGGGTACATCCCTCCCTTCCCCTCCAGCTCTCCTCCACCTGTATCTTCCCTCCCTGACCTGCTTCCTCCTCTCCTCACTCTCCTCTACTGGTGTTCCCCTCTCTCTCCTCCTCTCCTACTCTCCTCCTCCTCCGGTGTTTCTCTCTCTAACACTCTCTATTTCTTTCTCTAGCACTCTCTATTTCTCTCTCTAGCTCTCTCTCTCTCTCTCTCTAACACTCTCTATCTCTTTCTCAGTCTCTGTCTATCTCTTTCTCTCTCTATATATATATATCTCTCAAAAACCCACCAACGCTTAGACCTGTGTGTTGACTCTCAGCTACAGCTACAGCACAAATAATTATGGTTTACGCTGTATTTTAAACCGGTTCTGTGGCATTGATTGGTGTTCTCCGCTTCCTATTGGTTAATTGACCTATGAGGGGATCGCAACTTGACGAATGGGAGTCCGCAGCACACCTGCAGACATATGGCCTATATCCTGAGAGATGAGGGCTTGCAATTGAATTGGGCTAAATGTGTTGTAAAACAAAATTGTTTACTCACAAATATCACTAAGAAATACACACAGCATTCTACAATATAAGGTAATAATCATATCTTCTGGTTTTACAAAAATATGTTACATTGCCTGTCACCACATTAGTTCCTCAGATCTTACAGAGCCATGTTTAAAATACTAACCATATTTTATAAAACTGTCATTGCAATTTTCTCTTGTATATCCTCTTGATGCTATTTTATATGTCTTCTGTTCCCTTTGTGTTAAAGTATGCAAATAAATATTTTTATAAGACTGTAAATGTATTCTACCTCATTTAACAGTTCTAAGAAATGTACATGAAGGTCAAATGTTATCATTTTATGAGCTAGGAATACCATCATCATTGTTTCCATGAGTTGGAAATTCCCCATCCATTCTTCCAAACAATCTGGATACGCTATCAAAACCAGACATTGTTTTATAAAACTCTTCTTTCACTTGGACAGAATCACAATGTTATAAAATGACATCTGACACAAGACTGATATTGGCACTCATAGACACTGAGTGTTGATGTTTTCTTCTGGTGAAGCAAACCTATCCATTTGTCTGTAATTTGCATAAAGGAATTATTGTACAACAAATGATGAATATAGCAGCATTTTAAAGCATTATATCTTAGAAATGGGCATTTTTCCAAAGAAAGTGCATGATTTCCTTATTGCAGGGCAGTATAAAGTTATACAAGAATAATTCAGATTTTGAACCTTGACAAAGTAACCATAAATCAATCTAGCAACTTAGTTAGAAATCTATTACCGTACACTCTATAAATAGAAATATATCTGTAATTTAATTCAGAAGTTATATTTCCATCTGAAATACTATACATATAGTACATATAATCTACTTTATAAGTCAAATAATTTAAATTAAATTGGCTTATCGTATTCATGCAAACTTACCGTAATTTTAAATATTCATTGAATAATAAACCCCTATGTAAACTTAAATGTGACAACCTTAATTGTATTCAATGGTAATAAAGTGCTCATATTAACAATACGACTTCATGATCTAAAATACTAAATGTTAATTTACATAAATGTGTAACTTGTGTGTCATGATAATGTGTAACCACTTAAAGGGCCACTGAACTCTGTGTTATTGACCTTCACTGAGTAAAATGGCCTTTTTTTAATATATAGTAAGAAAATAAAGTAAAAAACCTATCTAGTAAATAACTCTTTATGTTGAATTTTCCATGCCCCAGCATTGACATCTCATTGACAATTAGATGGAGGTGTGTGCAATGCAGCACAAGCTGCGCAGCACATTATTCTCAATGCCCCCACTGAAATCAGCCCCTATGATCACCGCTATTTGATAGCACTAGACATAACACCACCACATTTAGATGAGCCATTTTAAATTGCTCCTCTCACCTGCTGTTAGATCAGCCCCACGCTGTTAGAATATACAGTGAACTCTCCATTATCCGGCACCCACTGAGATTGACATATGCCGGATAACTGTAGCTTCTGGTTGCTTTAGAGTCACTATAAAACTAGACCTAGAAAACCATACACAATGGGTCTGATTAAATTCCAATCCTGTAGTTGCCTTCATACAGCCCGTAAGTCTGTGGGCATGAAATTTACAGCAGTTACAGAGCGATTAAATTGAAGAAGCCTGCAACTACATGTCCGAAATCCCAAACCGTAAAACATGCTTTCATATGTAGCATTTCAGGGCATGATCATGATCAATTATGCAAGCCCGTAAATTTAAACAATTTAGACACAGACAATAGTAAATTAGATTCATCATGACGTCAGTAAAACATGGAGTTCAAACCACTGGTGGACTCGCAATGTAGAAATGTTGCAATATAAAAAAAATCAATAAATCTGCTATTCTAGTCCATGCAATGATAATGTTATGTATGATATGTATCAACCTATTGATTGCCACGATCGATATAACACAGAAGTTACACTTAAAATGTTTTATTTTGATTGCAGATTTGCAAGGTTGAGACTGTTGTGCAATTAGTTCTGTCTTTCATCGCTTTCCTTTATTTAAAGTAAAATAGTGTGTTACATTTGCTTTTACAGTGCTACAAACAGGTGTTTAACCCCCTTGCAAGTCCTCTCTACTACTTGTAAAATTTTTGGCTACATTTGTCTTTTACAGGTTTGAAGGCAATTGTGGGCTTGTTGAATTGTTGCAATTTAATAGTGATTTGCGATTTTAGCAATTGTAACATTTGCGGCCTTGAAAGATCAAAGGCTTAGATGGGTAGGAGCTAGGATTTTGACAACCGCAGTTACTTTTCAGCCTGTAACCCGCAGATCGATGTAACCCACAGATCGATTATATGTAGCTAGAAGAGGCCAATTTAATATAGTAACTTTTGCAGGCTACATTATGGTCTACAGTAACTACAGTTTGGACAATATAATGAGGCCTATTGCAAATTAAATACATTAATAAAAGATTTAAAAAAACACAGAGACTAAAGTAAATTTTAATAAAGCATTTTATTATACATTACATAGAGTAGATTGTCACTTACAGGAATATGCTGCAAATAGGCACTTCCAGTTGGATGAGAGTTTCCAGACAGCGGGAAATGCAGGTAGCTGCAGATTGCTTGAGATTTCTGGGTGCTTGAGTTCTGGATAAACGGGAGTTTACTATAGTAAACTAGATGAATAACCACAGTATTGCATGTCACATGTTTTTCTCTCCTGGATGTTTTGGAAATTCCCTCCGAGTATTTTCAGGTTTTGAATAGAGTGATCATTCTATATAAACTGGTGCTCAACTTCGGCACATGCAAAGCGGCTCAGCGCAAGGCCCATACAGTAAACGGGAGAAGAGGCGCTCATTGTGAAGCACAAAAGTTGTGGCTTGACAAGGCCTGTAATGAGCGGCAAAGCCGCTCATTTGGGGGGCTCGCAATGAGCGCCAAAGGCGCTCATCGTGACGCCCGTACATTACACAGAGGGAGAGGCTCACAATGAGCACCAAAGTCACTTAGCACGGGGCTTGAGAAGAGCGCCGAAGGTGCAGGATTCCCAGCCATAAAATTTGATTCCCTTCATTTATGAACGGCAAGTAGCTAGTATATATATATATATATATATATATATATATATATATATATATATATATTGAAGAGTAAAGCAGCCATGAATGTCTAGTAATCTAGTAATTTAATAATTATTTATATATATATATATATATATATATTTATATATATATATATATATGTATATATTAATAATGAGTATTGCAGTATATTATGATACCTTTTGTATTGGACAAAAGCCTTATTTATATTGACAAGCTTTCGAGAGGTCCAACCTCTCTTTATCAAGTCTGAAGCAATACTAGCAGGAAATAGAACCCTCAGTTTGAATAAAAACAGCAGATGCAGATAGAGTGGAGACAGCATCTGACATCATCAGGTAAATACATATAGGCGGATTAAACACAACATAGTATAGGAAGCATATACAGTATACACATACTATATACACATATTCATCAATATTTAAATGAAAAAACAGTCCTCCCTCCCCTCTGTCTCTTCCCCCTCCTCTCCCTCCCCTGTGTCTCCCCCCTCTGTGTCTCCCCCTCCTCTCCCACCCCTGTGTGTCTCCCCCTCCTTCCCTGTGTGTCTCCCCCCTCCCCTGTGTCTCTTCCCCCTCCTCTCCCTCCCTTGTGCCTCTTCCCCCCTCCTCTCACTCCCCTGTGTCTCTTCCCCCTCCTATCACTCCCCTGTGTCTCTCCACCTCCTCTCTCTCCCCTGTGTCTCTCCCCCACTGTTTCCCACCCCCCCTCACTGTGTATTTCCCACATCCGCCCCTGTGTCTTTTCCCACCTTCTCTAACTCCTCTGTGTCTCCCCCTCCTTCCATGTGTGTCTTCCCCCTCCCTTCTGTCACTCCTGTCTCTCTTCCTCATTCGGGCGCACGCTCGGGCGCCCGCTCATGAGTGCGCCCTGACGCAATGCACATGCACGGCTTACGCTGCGCAATGTGCATGCGCGGGGGTTGCAGGCAATCATAGTTGTCAAACTGCGAGAAAGATAGAAAAAAAAGCATTTATTATTTTGCTAAGCCTGCTTTTTGCCTCCTGAGGTCCTGGACTGAACAAGTCAAAAATGCTGAGACCGTAAGAACCCAGACCATCCAGGTAAGCAGAAGGGTTAAGGGGTGAACATGTCCCTCTCACTCCTGGGGTCGTAACAATCCCAATAAATTGCGATAATGTGTATTTTTAGTGTTGAAGAATGTGGTCATCTTTAATTCAAATGCTTTTCTCTCTTGGATGTTTTTACATTTTCCTCTATTTTGATTTTTAAGTTAAGATAAAGTGGTCATTCTGCCTAAAATGGTGTCCTACTGGGGTAATCTTCATGATGCTTTCTTATTCAATGTTTGTGTAAATTAATTCTTAAGGGCATTTTTTGTCTGGTTTCTCCAATGTAACAGCCTGTGTCACATAAAAGTACATTGTATTATATAAACCACATTGGACGATGTACATGAATATGATCCTTTGATGTTATAGGTCTTGTTGTCATGTATGGCTGTATCTTCATTACAAATGTGTTGACATTAGTGATGTCGCTAACATAAAATTTTCAGTTCGCGATCCGCGGACGCGAATTTCATCAAATGTTCGCAAACGGGTGAACCGGGCGAGCCGCCATAGACTTTAATGGGCAGGCAAATTTCAAAACCTACAGGGACTCTTTCTAGCCACTATAGTGATGGGAAAGTTGTTTCAAGGGGACTGACACCTGGACTGTGGCATGCCTGAGGGGGATCCATGGCAAAACTCCCATGGAAAATTACATAGTTGATGCAGAGTCTGGTTTTAAGCCATAAAGGCCATATAAATCACCGAACATTCCTAAATTGTTTGGAATAACATGCTTTAAAACATCAGGTATGATGTTGTATCGATCAGGTAGTGTAAGGGTTACACCCGCTTCACAGTAACAGACCAATCTCCCCGTTTAATGCACCGCAAACAACCGCAAACAGTCCCTTTGCACAACCGCAAACTCCCCATTTGCACAAGGTTGGATACCAAGCTAGCCATGTCTCGTTCCTTGTCCTCACTGATGTCATTGAAGGTCTCTTCCTCCACCCAGCCACCAAGGGTCCCCAAAAGGTGACAACAAGCCCCCTGGGATGCCTGCTGTGTTTTGTCTTCTACCTCCTCAAAGCCACCTTCCTCCTCTGACTCCTCTTCTTCAGACTCCTCTCTTTGCATTGCCTCTGTCTGCTTTATTATAAGGTGTGTACTGTTAAGTAGTACTATTCCTATCGGTTTAATCCCTGTTATGTCCACTATTAGGGGACGTGTATATGGCATTGATTTTTGGAACAGGGAGATGGAAAAAGATGCTTGGTCGAACCTCCTACTTCGAATTTAGGGCACTGCACGTGCAATGTAATGTGCCACCAGATAGGAGTTGTGTATTAAGTTGTACTATTTATTCCTATCAGTTTAATACCTGTTACGTCACCTATCAGGGGACCTGTATATGGCATGGATTTTTGGAAGCGGGAGATGGAAAAAGATGCTTGGTCGGTCCTCCCACTTCAAATTTGGGGTACTGCGCGTGCAATCTAAGGTGCCACCAGATAGGAGTGGTGTGTTCAGTTGTACTATTTATTCCTATCGGATTCAATAAAGCCAATAAACCTGACCCATTACAAGCCAGGAAACTACAAACCAAACAACACAAAATAGGATACTTCAAATTAAGACCTCAAAAGGAGAAAAAACAACGAACCCAAATAAGATCCAGAAGATTTTTACAAAATTTTACAATACCCTTTATACTGCAACAAAACACATAGATCTACACAAAATGAGGGAATTTCTTAATTCCTGTGATCTCCCCTTAATAGAAGAAAATGACTTAGAGACTTTAAATGCCAAAGTGACCCTAGAGGAAGTGAGAAAAGCAGTCCAGAACCTCAAACCTGGTAAGTCACCAGGCCCAGACGGGTACACCAATTTATATTATAAAAAATGTATAGACATATTAGGCCCGCACTTGGTCACTCTAACAGAGTTCTAGAAGGCAAGCAAACACCAGCAGAGCTGAACAGGGCAGATATCGCTTTTCCATAAGGAGGGTCGAGATGCCCTAGAACCAAAAAACTACAGGTCAATATCATTACTAAACTGTGATACAAAGATCCTGTCAAAAATAATAGCGGATAGAATGTCATCCTTCTTGCCTAAGTTAATACATAATGACCAAGGGCCTCATTCTATTAGCGGCCGCAGCCGTTGCAGGGCCGCAAGGACCGGCCGCAAGCTATTCTGCTATTCTATTCCCTTACGGCCGGAGGCTCCGGCAGGCTTGCGGCCGGTGCCTTGCTATCTCTTGCGGCCGCTCGCGCCAGAGGAAAGCCTTTGATCTAAAACGGCCGCAAGAGTTTTGCAATTCAATTGCTCCGGGAAACCTCTCTGCAAGGCTAAAAGCGAGCCGCAGCTTACTTGCAGGAAAGAGGTCTCGCTAGCACCAATTAAGCACATAAAATAGCTTAAATAAAGCCATCCTGCACTTTGCGAAGACTATAAAGGGATTTTAGGTGTTAGAAAAAATAGCACATAATTATCCTGTACTCAAATCCGTAAAATATTTTATTTTTAATATCCGTAAAATATCCATGTAAAAAGTCCAGAGTGCTTGGAGCACCTCAGACACACCCACGCCGCAGCCGGAAAATAAACAGTTAATTTGAACTCGGGTTTGGGCAGATGTGCAAGCTTGAGAGTGGGTTTCTTTTAATCCTCATGTCCCCCAATATGATCCCTAGCATTTACAGAGCTGTACAGTGCAGGCTTGAATTTATTTTTGCGTTTTTATATTTCACAGCTTACGGCCGGTTCCAAGATATGCGGCCGGCCGTAAGACGAGATCCTTGCGGGGCCGTATAATAGAATCGCGAGTTAACTGAACCCCCGCAAGGAATCGCAGCCTTACGGCCGATTTACGGCCGCTAATAGAATGAGGCCCCAAGTAGGCTTTGTCTTCCACAGGCAAGCGGGAGACAACGTTAGAAAAGTCATGAACCTACTGTACCACACCAAAGCCTCTACAATTGTCTTATGGCCTTTGACATTGAAAAGGCATTTGATTCCCTGGAGTGGACTTACCTATACGCCACACTTGAAAAATTTGGTATTAAAGGCCATTTCATAAATCTCATACACTCATTATACAAATCATCCAGGGCAAGGTTACAAATTCCGGGAGATGAGAGATCCTTAATTAAAATAGAAACAGGAACAAGACAGGGGTGCCCCCTTTCTCCCCTTCTATTCGCAATAGCAATAGAACCCCTGGCTCAGACAATTAGGGCCAATGCTGGGGTCACAGGCATAAAAATAGGCCATCACCATTTCGAAACTTGTCTATTTGCAGACGACCTGCTGTGTATGCTCTCAAACCCTACCCAATCGGTCCCAGAGTTGATTCGAACTATGGAGGAGTTTGGTCAGTTTTCTGGCCTTAAACTGAACATAGAGAAGATAGAAGCACTAGCAATTGACTTAACAGCAGTAGAGAAGCAGGGTCTCCAAGAGAAGTTTAATATTAAGTGGGATAAGAACCACATAAACTACCTCGGAATCCGACTAACCTCTAAGCTAGAAGACTTATACAAAGCCAACCACTCCAAACTTTATAAAACAATAATTAATGACCTGAGTAAATGGACAAAGTATAGGTTATCATGGCTAGGGAGAATAAATATGCTAAAAATGAATGTCCTTCCTAGGTTGCTCTACATATTTCGAACACTCCCGATCCCGATTAAATAAAAAGAATTAGAAAATATTCAAAGGAAAATATTTCAGTTTATCTGGAACCACTCTCCCTCACGCATCACATAGAAAATTATGTACCTTCATAAGTCAGAGGGGAGACTATCGTGTCCAAACATAAAATATTACCACAAGGCAGCTCAGTTATCTTTCCTCCCAATAGCACATTCTATAGGGCATCAACCGGCCTGGGTGTATTTAGAGAACCACAATTTAAGGCCCTTAACCTGGAACAAGGTGGCTTGGCTATCAGAATTGCCTCAGAGCCTTAAAAACTTGCCAAACCCCCTAATCAGGCACTCACTATCATACTGGAAATGGGCCAAGAAACACATGGGTTTGTTCCCTGGATCCACCCAAATGACCCCAATTCTTGACCACCCTCAGGCCCCGAAACACATGAGCACAACATCACAACACTGGTGGAGGTCAAGGAAACTAGAAAGATTGGGAGACTGGTTAGTAAAGGGCCAGATGCTCACTTATGAGGAACTGAGGGACAAGCATGAGCTACCGCTGTCAGAACATTACAATTACTGTAGGCTGAGGCATTTCACACACTCCCTGACCCAGAAACAGGGGACACCGGTCTTAAATTGGTTCTCCAAAATTTGTAAAGATAAACCTCTATCAAGGGGGATCATTGGGTTGCTTTACAAATATAAAACATTTGTTACTGGTTGAAGCGACACTGGGGGAAGGACCGGAGTGGGGGAGCCCTGGAGACCCTTCAGAAGCAACCGGCGGCAAAATCATCCCAGGAAAGGAGAGGTCGCTTACTGAAGCCTGCCCTAGGGTAACCCAAGGGTGATTGCCCAGGTTAGATATTGTAAATAATAAGCTAATACTGCTGGAGGGATGATAGCTAATAGGACTTTGGTGTTTCCTACAGATATACTCTTTACTATTGTCTGTTTTACCATGTTTTAGGTATCTCTTAAATTGCAAACACAGTAAAAAATAAGAAAAATTATTAACCTAAAGAGTAAAAATAAGAAGGACTAGCCAGCTAACTTTCACAAAATGTCTTTATTGTAAATATGTATTTTTGCACAACTATTATGCAAGACTGTTCAAAAATGCTTTATTTTTCATTACATGCTGTACGCCTTCTGACAATAAAAGAATTTAAATGCAAAAATTAGGTATTGTTGCAGCGACTAGAAAAATTTATGCTAGTTTGCCAGGCAGAAAGTGCCCTAAAAAATTGCGTCTTGAACCCTAGTTGGTGACGGATAAGTCACGCAAGTCATCCGGCATTCAGGGATAAAATACAGCAGCGTGTGGACCATTATTAGCTCAAGGCAGCTCATCTATCAGGCCTTTTTTAATCGAATGTATCGCCCACTTTCAGTCCCTTCGGGATCCATTCCTCATTCATCTTAATAAAGGTGAGGTAATCTAGACTTTTTTGACCTAGGCGACTTCTCTTCTCAGTGACAAAACCTCCTGCTGCACTGAAGGTCCTTTCTGTCAGGACACTTGAAGCGGGGCAGGACAGAAGTTCTGTGGCAAATTGGGATAGCTCAGGACACAGGGCAAGCGTGCACACCCAGTAGTCAAGGGGTTCATCGCTCCTCATAGTGTCGATATCTGCAATTAAGGCGAGGTAGTCTGTTACCTGACGGTCGAGTCGTTCTCTGAGGGTGGACCCCGAAGGGCTGTGGCGATGCATAGGACTTAAAAAGCTCTGCATGTCCTCCATCAACAACACGTCTGTAAAGCGTCCTCTCCTTGTCGGCGTGGTCGTGGGAGGAGGAGGATTATGATCCCCTCTTCCGCTGTTAGATTGGCGTTGTGCTGTGACATCACCCTTAAACGCTGTGTAAAGCATACTTTTTAATTTATTTTGGAAGTGCTGCATCCTTTCCCACTTGTGGTAATTCGGTAACATTTCAGGCACTTTCTGCTTATACCGGGGGTCTAGTAGCGTGGACACCCAGTACAGGTTGTTCTCCTTCATCCTTTTTATACGAGGGTCCCTCAACAGGCACGACAACATGAAAGACCCCATTTGCACAAGGATGGATGCCGAGCTAGTCATGTCCCGTTCCTCGTCCTCAGTGATCTCACTGAAGGTATTTTCTTCCCCCCAGCCACGTCCAACACCACGGGTACCAGATAGGTGACAATGAGCACCCTGGGATGCCTGTTGTGGTTGGTCTTCCTCCTCCTCCTCAAAGCCACATTCCTCCTCTGACTCCTCTTCCTCACAATCCTCTTCCAGCGTTGCCGCAGGTCCAGCAAGCGATGCTGATAAGGCTGTTTCTGGTGGTGATGGTGACCACAACTCTTCCTCTTCACGCTCATCTAGGGCCTGATCCAGCACTCTTCGCAGGGCACGCTCCAGGAAGAAAACAAATGGTATGATGTCGCTGATGGTGCCCTCGGTGTGACTGGCCAGGTTTGTCACCTCCTCAATTGGACGCATAAGCCTACAGGCATCCCCAGCTCCGCAGAGGCTGTCCTAGCACCCCGGTCATACAAATACTCGTTAACGGCCTTTTCTTGTTGGAGCAGGCGGTCGAACATTAGGAGTGTTGAATTCCAACGTCTCGGGCTGTCTAAAATCAAGTGCCTCACTGGCATGTTGTTTCGCTGCATGATATCTGTAAAGTGCGCCATGGCCGTGTAGGAACGCCTGTAATGGCCACATACCTTCCTGGCCTGCATCAGGACGTCCTGTAAGCCTGGGTGCTTATGCACAAAGCGTTGTACAATCAGATTACACACATGTGCCATGCACGGCACATGTGTCAACTTGCCCAAATTCAATGCCGCCAACAAACTTCATCCGTTGTCACAAACCACTTTGCCGATCTCCAGTTGGTGCGGAGTCAGCCACTGATCCACCTGTGCGTTAAGGGCGGACAGTGTGGTAACTTGTCTTCCTTGAATGGTAACTCAGGACTTTCTTAAACAGGTCTATGTAGGAGGGCTGAGAATCTTTACTTCCCTCCCACAATTGCTAAAGGAAGTCATGCATGGACAGGATGTGATGTAAATTACATCATCTCAACTAAGGATATATCCAGGCAGGAAACTGGTGCCCTGCCTGTTTCTTCCTTGATGGTGAGGGTGATGGAGGTGATGGCGATGGTCTAACCGTGGGTGAGATAAAGCGTTTGGGAAAGGGGATTACTATATATAGGTAGATAGATTTAAAAAGGGTTGTTGCTCCGTGGGTCTGGGCTGTGTGTTTGTGATACATTTATAGTATTGTGTTGTTGCCTTTTAATAAATACCTTTTAATGTAGACGAACCTTGTGTAATATTTATATATATTAATTTGGTGATACACCACAGACAGGAGTGCTGGTCCGGTGTGACTCTCTGCTTTCAGGGAAGTCAACCTCAAGACCGCGTGACACTGCCGTATCCGGGATGTGGAATAGTACTTGTGGAGCTGGCGGGGTGCCGTTGATGTGAAGCAAGACATAGCAGCAGCAGAAGAGGACTCAACCAAGGAGGTTATGGAAGAAGATGGAGTAGGAGGAGTAGAGGAGGTGGCACCAGGCCTGCCTGCAAGTCGTGGCGGTGTCACCAACTCCTCTGCAGAGCCACGTATTCCATGCTTGGCAGCCGTCACCAGGTTTACCCAATGCGCAGTGTAGGTGATATACCTGCCCTGACCATGCTTTGCAGACCAGGTATCAGTGGTCAGATGGACCCTTGCCCCAACACTGTGTGCCAGAGATGCCATTACTTCCTTTTGCACAATCGAGTACAGGTTGGGGATTGCCTTTTGTGCAAAAAAATTCGTCCGGGTACCTTCCACTGCGGTGTCCCAATAGCTACAAATTTTTTGAACGCCTCAGACTCCACCAGCTTGTATGGTAAAAGCTGGCGGGCTAAGAGTTCAGACAAGCCAGCTGTCAGTTGCCGGGCAAGGGGGTGACATTGGCTTCTTATGCTCAAACATGTCCTTGACAGACACCTGACTGTGGGCAGATGAGCAGGGACTGCTCCGGGCGACACGGAGGGGCGGATGGTTGAGA